>JXCR01097189.1:16865-27026 GCA_002079205.1 Phalaenopsis hybrid cultivar | reverse complement strand
CACATCAATTTTCCCTCAATTTTGACTTTCTTGTTAAGAATTTATATATTTTTTCAAGGCAGATTACTTAATGAAATTTGAATCATTCTTGTTAAGATATTAATCTTCAAATTATAAAGCTAAACCACTCATAAGATCATCATGGACATCCTCTTAGTTTGTGGACTGGGGTTTCATAAATTGACCCAATTAATGTGATCTTATGCTTTTGATACTTATAGTCTCTCTCCATCGTACTCTTATAATGCGATGTAGTGTTGATGTTTAATTGAACATGGTCCTTCAATTTTGTAGAAGTCATGTTGGAATGGCCCAACTTTTAAGCTTATTTTTGAATTGGTTGGGCCTCGTACATTTGTTTATAGCTTAGAATACCATGCCTAAGGTTGACCCATTGGGACCTGTTGCTTAAGGGCAATTTTATCTGTGCGCTTAAGGGCAATTTTATCTTTTCTGTGCATAAGTGCAATTTTGACCTCATTTTTGAGGTCATTTCTTTTTTTCTTAGGGTTTTAGGATCTAACTCTAGGAGTTCCTATTGACCATCTTAGAAAACTAAAATTGGGATCCACCCTTTTTAGAAATTCCAGCCACTTTCTATTTTCCTGTGATGTCTAGCATTTATGGTCTCAAAACCATCGTCTTATGTACGAACGGTTAAGGACTATTCTGTGAAGACTCAAGGAGAAGTTCCCAATAGAACCTCAAGCCCTAGGAAAACCTCCTCACGACCTTATCGTCACATACACACACTAAATGCACAAAAAATACAAAATTGCACGAGGTCAGACTTCAATTGAGCCTAAAGGACAGGTGAAAATGCAAACTTTTCCGGACGACCTCCGACAACAAAATAGATTGCGCCAACGCGTCCGGGACACCAATTTTAGTAGGAAAGGACACCCATATTGTCATATTTTCGACACGAGAAATTTGGCGCCTAAATTGATGAGTTCGTCAAACTACTTTCAGTGGCGAAACGGACCGCACCAGCGCGTCCGGAACGTCAGAATTACCCAAAATAGACACTATTTTTGTTATGTTTTGACGCACGACTGAAAAGTTCGAATTGAATTTTATTTTTAAGAAATATTAAATTATTTTTATATTTTATCACTTATATTATTAAAACTCAAGTCCTATTTAGGTTTTCACCCACACTCCCTCCCTCTATTCGACCCAATCATGGGTTCAAACAGAGCTGCTTGGCGTCGCGCTCCCTTTCGCGTCTGTGCCCTAGCTCCACGGTGGATCCACGCGGCTCCCATCTTCTTCTCGTTTCTTCCCCTTCTCTACGTGACACGACAGCCGTGTGGTTCTCCAATTAGAGGAGGTGGGCCGGCCGACGCTCCTCCTACTCGATGCTACGCGCTCTCCCCCATTATTACGACTCTTCCTTTCCTCTTCTCGGTTGGTTGGCTAGGGCGGCAAACGGTTTGCATTCTCTTTTCTTTTCTTTGCCTTTTGGCTTTCTGGGGAGTTAGTTTTTTGTGTGGGGGGTTGTTAAAAAAATTCTGAGAAAAAAAAGAGGGGTGTTTGAGAGAAGAAAGCTTTTGGAGGAACTTGGTGTTTTCTTTCTTTCTTCTTTACTGTTGGGAAGGTACTTCTTTTTGCTTTTGTGGTTCGAGAGGAGATCTTCTTCCTCTCTGTTGTTCGAGGATCTTGCGGCTTGGATTTGTCGAACCGGGAATTAGGAAATTGTGGGAGCTATTTGCGTGGGGCTTTCAGAGAAAATTTCTGTGGGGTGCTTGTCGGTCAACTTTTTTGATTGATTTATTTGAAAATATGGATATATGAAAATAATTTTTTGAAATTTATTTTAAGTATAAAAGATATATATAGTTTGAGTTTTAAAAGTAATATGTTTTAGTTTTTAAAAAATGAAATCAAATTGATCTCATTAGTCCAATAGTTTGCATAATTTTGTCCGATACCGCGAATACTACACCCTCCCGAAAGATAAGTGTAGACCTCGGCGATATACCCAATCCTGCAAACTAAGAGATTTTTGACATCCGTTTAGTCTGCGAACCTTTTATGTATGACCGACAAGTTCCCCTATTTAATACAAAAGTTAAATAGGGTTTATTTTATCTGGGTTCTAAGTTCCCTATAGAGGCAAGNCCGTCTCTTCCCCTTCTCTACGTGACACGACAGTCGTGTGGTTCTCCAATTAGAGGTGGGCTGGCCGACGCTCCTCCTACTCGAGGCTACGTGCTTACCCCCTTTAGTACCACTCTTCCTTTCCTCTTCTCGGTTGGTTGGCTAGGGCGGCAAACAGTTTGCATTCTCTTTTCTTTCTTTGCCTTTTGGCTTTCTGGGGAGTTAGTTTTTTGTGTGGGGGTTGTTAAAAAATTCTGAGAAAAAAAGAGGAGTTTTCGAGAAAAGAAAGCTTTTTGAGGAACTTGGTGTTTTCTTTCTTTCTTCTTTACTGTTGGGAAAGCTACTTCTTTTTGCTTTTGTGGTTCGAGAGGAGATCTTCTTCCTCTCTGTTGTTCGAGGATCTTGCGGCTTGGATTTGTCGAACCGGGAATTAGGAAATCGTGGGAGCTATTTGCGTGAGGCTTTCAGAGAAAATTTCTGTGGGGTGCTTTCGTCAATTTACTTTTTTTCTTCTTATGTGTTCTGCTACACTAAAGAGGTACTCTCCTCCTCCCTATTCTTTTTTTTTACCTAAGATGGCATGTTGAAGTGTCTTTATCTTCTTGCAAAGATTAATGAAAGAGTATTTTAGTTTATTTTGAAGTTAAGACATTGAATACATGCTGGAAATTATATTTGGGGCTTATGTGTTGCTTCTTTTGCTGCCCCTTGTTAGAATATATATTGGAAATCACTTTTTATGAGCTGGAAAATATATTTGGGGCGTATGTTTTGTTCCTCTTGCTGCCCCTCATTAAAATGCATGTTGGAAATCATTTTTATGAGCTGGAAATTTTATTTGGGGCTTATATTTTGCTTATCTTGCTGCCCCTTGCTACAACTCATGCTGGAAATTATTTCATGAGTTGGAAAAGATGTCTTTGAGGCCCATGTCTAGTTTATCTTGCTGTCCCTTGATCGAATGCATGTTGGAATGAAATTATCAAGGCTTCTATTGTTGATATTCATGCTTACAATAAATGTCAGAAAGATATGCTCTGTTTGGCCCATTTGGTGGTCTCTGTTTTGGCTCTTTTCGAGATAAAATTTCAAAGGAAATGCTTCAATGTTTTTCCCGCTTGATATGCTCGGTTTTAGCTCCTTTGGGGTTGAATTTATGTTGGAAATTTTTGTCCTGTTTTTTCCATGTGGACAAGTTCGGCCTTGGTTTTTTTTGGAGTTGAATCATTGTTGGAAATTTTTCTCTGCTTTGACCCATTTGGATGAGCTCTGTTTGGCTTTTTTTTGGGATTGAATTATAGTTGGAAGCATTCTTTCTGTTTTGCCTCATGCATTGGGTTTGGTTTTTTCATGTGTTTGGTTTGGGTTTGGACTCTGTTGAGTCAAATTCATATTAGCAAATGGTCTTTGCTTTAATTCATGTGTTCGGTTCATTTTGAGCTTCTTCTAGGCTGAATTTAGCTGAAGTTTTTACACTATTTTAACCCATTTGCTGGGCTTGGTTTCACTATTGTCTGGACTAGGCTTGTATCATTTGTTGGGCTGGTTTGGTGGTTGTTTTGTTCCTCTTTCTAGTTATGCCCGTAAGCTTGTTTGTGGGTTTGTTTGGGGTTGGTTTGATGACTGTTTTGTTTCTCTTTCTAGCTCTACCCGTAAACTTCTTTGTGGGCTTGTTTGGGGTTGATTTAATGGCTGTTTTGTTTCTCTTCCTGGCTCTACCCANTTTTCAAGGTAGGATGAGGAAAATCAAGTGGGAATGACTCAATGCGGAACACTTATTTTCAGGAGTCCAAAGAAAAGAAAAGGTAGGGGATGTCCTAGATCTTAAGGAGAACCCTCAATGACTTCCCAAATTATTCTATTGTGTGGCTACATTTTTAGAGATGATGTTATTCAATTATTCAATCCTGCCAATTTTATTATTTGGGACTTACATTCGCATAATACCCGATTATGCAAATAGCCCGCAGAGATAAGAGAGTTTACATCATACCGTACGACAACCTCGGAAACTAAGGCGAGTTAGGACTTACGTTGCACAACATGGTTGTACAAGAGCCTAAAGAAGATGTGAGGATTTACGTCGCGCTAGGCGAGCTACCTCGAAGTCCTATGGATTGTTATTATGCTAGGAAGAGATAATGCCGAAAAAGATCCTCTTGTTGCTCGATCCAAGCTCCTCGTCGTGCTGCCCACAAAGTTGGCTCCAAACTCCTGTTGTAGCGACGACTCCAGGGTTTAAGTGTTTGAGATTAGTGATTTGTGCTTCACAGTTTTGGTGTCAATGTTTGGTTTTGTTTTGTTTCAGTTTTGGTTTTGCATGGAGAATAAACAAATCGCAGGTAAATAAAATGTACTTGAAATGTAAAATACAATAAAGTAAAATGCTGTAGATAAACTGTAAAAGCGTACCTAGGCATCTCCTACTGTTGTCTTATTAATGTTGCGAGGATAACATGATTTGCAAGAGATTTAAATAAACTTGCAAGAAAATTAAACAAGACGAGAAAACCCAACGCGAAAGTCAGAAAAATGAGTTGTAAAAGTCACAAGCAAAAGAAACCATTAGCCACATATGAAAGATCAGGACTGAGTGTAAGACATTGGTAAAAGTTGGGGCTCAGAGCTGGACTATGTGCTTCCCGACCTTGGGTAAGAGTTGTCAACCCGACAATCTACAGAGGGCAGTCCTTAACCTCGATCCAAATGACTAACCATGGACTTTTATAAATTTTCATAGAAAGGTTTTCATGCAAAAATTGTTCTAAGTTTTTATTTTTATGTAGAGTTCTTTTTAACATGCAAAAGAAATTTTTATTTTATTTTTATAAATATTTTGTAATGTCGTACAGTCCACAGGCTAGTCACTCTAATCGTGCTAGAACTACTGACAACCTAAGAGTATCGGGGCAACGATCCCACCAAGAATCGGCGAATAGTATCATGGATCTTTTCCTCTCCCTTATAGAAGATCCTTGAGGTAGGAGATACTATTCTAATAATTTCATTTCGTATTCCTCGTTTAAGCACACATAAACAATGTCGTCATCGCCCTCGCCACCTAGACCCTAGACTTATCCTAGTCCGATGATCCATATGTGGCATTAAGAAATTTCCCCAATTGTCAGGAGGAANTACATTTTGAGGCTCTTAAACCCCTTTTTGAGATTGATTCGGTCTTTTTTTTAACGAGTTTTAAACGCCTTTAGGCCAATATACTTGCGATTTCGCTCTAGACTTTACTGATTTGACTTTGTTTTAAAAAGTGGATCGGCCTCTTTTTTTTGTTTGTTTTGTTTCTTTTTTTAACGGTCAAGTTAAAAATGAAAATTTTCAATGTAATTATTTTCGGAAATGATTCATGATCTTAAAGAAAAATATGAAGATAAAAAGAACGGGAGAAGAAATTAAAAGTGAAATTTGGTCTGTTGAGATGATAAAAACCTAAAGAGGAGATAGGATAACAAACCATTCACCATTACTTTTGCATAACAAAGATGAAATTGTAATTGGAAGAATAATTGAGAGTTGGAAGAAAGTAAGAGTTTAAATAACGATTCGGAGCATGGATTGAAAGATCAGTAGGTTTACATTCAGGTCCCTTAAGCTTTGAATAAACTTAAACTCAATTGCTTTAACTAGGATCGAAGTACATTTCCCAACCCTTTTGCCAAAATTATAAGTTTACCCCTAGGTCTTAAGAGTCTGATAGCGAGCTAAGTTTGATCTAAAGATGTTCGAGAATTATTTGAAAGACACTTACTTGAAGATAGACACTTTAGAACACTTCAGACTCAAACTAAAGTGTAAGCTTTCTAGGTCTTAGGAGCACACCCTGAGAGAGAGTTCATCATCCTAATTTTCAAATGAACCTAAGAAGCTAGACATCTGACCCTAATTCATAAGTTAATTAGGACACTATACTTGAGGGTGCACTAGGTTGTGGTTCATGACTGATTTAAATAAATTAAATAATTAAATTCTTGTCATAACTTGACCAAAAATGAAACCTAATGCTCCGGGATTTGAACTTGAATCTTACACTCAGATTCTCCTGACAATTGGAAACATTCCCAATATCACATATAAATCTCATATTCTTGGTCCTTTATATATGATATTGTGTTTTGTTTTGTTTGTCTGTCTTTTCCTACGATTTGTCGGTTGTCTCAAGTTTTTCAGGTCATGTTTTCTCCTGTTTACACAACACATACTAGCTAAGCTTAAAGGAGCAGCAGTCCTCTCAAATATACAAGTTTAATTTACATTACAACATTTTATTTCACAACATGTTATATTGTTCTCCTAGCCTATTATTTTGTTTTCCTAGAATGTTATACCGTTTTCCTGACATGTATATTATTCTTCTAGCATGTTATATTATTTTTTTCTTCTTTTATATCACATGTTTTATTTGCATTGATACACACTATGTCTTAGTATAGGATAACCTAGTGGTTAGGTGCATTTTCAAAACTAAAACTAAACTCGAAGGTGCTACGACGAAGAGCTTGGAGCGAACATCGTGGGCAACACGACGAGAAACAACTTCAAATATACAAGTTTAATTTACATTACAACATTTTATTTCACAGCATGTTCTGTAGTTCTCCTAGTCTATTATACTGTTTTCCTAGCATGTTATACCGTTTTCCTGACATATATATTATTCTTCTAGCATGTTATATTATTTTTTTCTTCTTTTATATCACATGTTTTATTTGCTTTGATACACACTATGCCTTAGTATAGGATAACCTAGTGGTTAGGTGCATTTTCAAAACTAAAACTAAACCCGGAGGTGCTATGACGAAGAGCTTGGAGCGAACATCGTGGACAGCACGACGAGAAGCAACTTCAATATGGATCTACAACATCAAAACATTTTCACATCATTTATCACTCTCTTTAGTTTAAATAACAACCCCTAGGATTTCGAGGTAGTTTGCCTAGTGCAGCATAAACCCTTATATATCACATTTAGGCTTTTGCACAACCCTGGTTATGTAATGATAAGTCTTAACATTTTAGGATTCCGAGGTAACCATACGGTACGGTGTAAATCCTCCTATCTTTTTAGACTATTTGCACGATCATATATCATGCGAATATAAGTCCTAAATTCTAAATAAATTACATTATTTAAGAACAAATAACCTCATTTTATAGATGTAAAGCCGAACGATAGGATAGTTTGAGAGATCATCGGGGTTCTTCCCATATTTGTGATTTCTCATACTTTTCTTCCTTTGGATTCCTTAAATAATTGTTCCTATTTGAGTCACTCCCGTTTGATTTTCTCATGTCCTACCTTGAAAACCCGAAACTTTGAAAATCTTGAAAGCAAAACTACGGATCTTAATCGAGATTTTTCTTAAGTGACTCAGTTCATTTAAGATGTAATTAACTATAGGGGTTTGCCGCTATAGGGAACTTGAAACCCAGGTAAAATAAACCCTATTTAATCCTCGTATTAGGTAGGGGAACTTGTTGGCCTCATATAAAATATTTCGCAAACCAAACAAATGTCACAAATTCTTTAGTTTAGGTGATTGAGCCTACTACATGTGATATGTTTATTCTTCGGGATAAATGTATTACTTGTGGTATCGTGTTTAGACACCCAAACTATTTAAAATGTGAGACTTGTGTGGTCTTACCTATTTTTCAAAACTAAAATATTATTTTCAAAATCAAAATTTCATATATTTACATCTAAATTGAGTTTTCCTTTCATAAAACGTCTGACATGCAACTTAGTCTTTTATTATTTATTATTGTTTAGTATAAATAGACCCTAATAGGTTTAGGGTTAGTATGCATGATTTTGTGTCTGGAATCTTTGGTATAGGGTTTGAGAGAAGTTCTTACCTCTTGAATTATAAGAGTTGGGAGAGATTGCCTAACTCTCAAATTATAGGTTCTTGTTCTTATATTCTTGTCGAGTTGTTTGGATTATTAAAGAAAAATATTTATTTTGCCCTAGTTTTTGTGAAAAATCGTGTCGATTTCTGTGTCAAATCATATCAAATTTGTATCAGAGTTTCGATCCAAGAAGAAAGATTCACAGCTAGAAAATATTTCCGCATCCAACCTACCGATCAGACTTGCACTAGAGACCTAAATATCTCATTTTTATCCTCTTACATATGTTTGTGCTATAGAGTCGCGATCGAGCCTTGGAAGTGATGACATGCTCGGATAGAGAGAGTTGGCAGAGATGGCAACGATGGGATTGGGCCTTACAGAGACCCGAAACGCCCATCTTTCTCCTTCCGCTCCATGGACTTGATACAATCATAATCAAAGCTAGCCGGGAAGGCAACGACAAGGTCTCAACTTACATAAATCTTAACTCCCATCTTTCTCCTATTATCTCTCTTTCCTCGTGGTACTGTCGTGATTAGAGCTAGCTAAAATGGCCATGTGAGGATTGCGGCATACAAAGACCCAAAATACATCTTTCTCCTCCTTTCGCTCGATCCTTGCGACACAATAGTGAGATTGTGGTGTCCAGTCGTGATCCAAGATCCCAATAGTGGGTGACCAGATTGTTTGCTAGTGACGGAACCCCTTGCGATATGAGAAGTGGATTGGGAAGCCACCACAAGATTGTGAGTTTTGAAATCGTATAGGGAGAGATGATAATAAAGAAAGTAGATTCTTTGTTGGTGAAATTTAGAGAATAAGACGAGCCACATCAGATCAAAAATTGAGGATTATTTCTCGGTAATGGAGGGACATTTCTTGTCTATGGAGGGGGTTTGAGCGGAGATTCATAGCTTTGTAAGAAATGATGCAGGAGATCAAGGGGATTCATACAATACTGCCTCCACCCACCACAAGATCGATCGACGACGTAACGGATGAGAACAATAACAACCGAAAAGATTCGTGCGACATCAGGCAGCGTCGCTACTTTAGACGGATTGGGAGCTGGGATATTGAGCAAAGAAATCAGGAGCGAACTCAAGCGACACGACTTGAACAAATGGAAGTAAGCAGGATTGAAATTGACAGAAATGGAAGAGATACATGATATGCAGTTGATAGAGATTCTTGTGATCGATGAGCTATAAGATTAGCTATTTGGGGCCGTAATATTCTCTAAAATTTACTTGAAGTCAGAACACTATCCATCGAAAAATGTGTATATGACAACATTTCTAATTCATGAGGGTAACTATGAATTTCTGATTAAATGAAAAGGATTGACGGATGATGACGTACTATGGGGATCACATGACTTGATCCAACATCATTTTTCCCACCTTGAAGACAATGTGTCTATTAGGAGGGGAGTATTTTTACGCCAGCCTCTAGCATAAGGGCAGTTTTATCTTCTGTGTGCCTAAGAAAAATCTAGTCTTTTGTTTTTTATTATTGTTTAGTATAAACAGACCATAATTGGTTTAGGGTTAGGTATGAATGGGATTGGGTCTGGAGTGTTAGGTTTAGGTTTGAGAGAGGTTTCCTACCTCTCGGATTGTAGGAAATGCGAGAGATCACATATCTCTCGAATTGTAGGCGTTTATTCTTGGATTCACGTAGAGTTGTTTGGATCCGGAGTCTTAGGTTTAGGGTTTGAGAGAGGTTTCCTATCTTTGTAAGAAATGCGAGAGATCACATATCTCTTGAATTGTAAGTTCTTATTCTTGGATTCACGTTAGAGCTGTTTGGATTATTAAAGATGCCTTGATTTATATAGAAAAAGTGCCAATTTCTCTCTCAATTTCTATAATTCGAGAGGTAGGAAATTCTCCCGAACCCTAAACCTATGACTTCAAACATAATCTCATGCATACCTAACCCCTATTTATACTAAACAATAATAAATAATAGACTAAAATGCCATTCGCCACACAAAAAGTCAAAATTGCTCTTAGGTTAGACACTGACATAACAGTACTCCCCTTCCAAATGACACATTATTTTCAAGGTAGGGAAAACTGTTGTTGGATCAAGTCGTATCATTCCCAGGGTTCATCATCATCTGGGTTTTTTTTCTATTTAATCAAAAATTTATTATGACCCTCATGAATTTGAAATGTTGTCTTA
>JXCR01097189.1:3235-16023 GCA_002079205.1 Phalaenopsis hybrid cultivar | reverse complement strand
GTGCAAGCATCTTCTAATTCCCATCAGATTTTGTGCAACAGGACTTAACGGCTGCTCTCTTAAAACAACAGAGAATCTAAATGTTGTGAGAGACATTCCCACAGAAAGAATAATGATTGAAACTGATGCACCATATTGCGAGATTAAGAATACTCATGCTGGAATTCATTTTGTCAAATCAAATTGGCCTTCTAAGAAAAAGGAAAAGTATGATCCTGATTTTATTGTTAAAGGGCGGAATGAACCTTGTTGTGTTAGGTAATTTTGATGCCAATGCTTCTTTTCTGCTGTTAATTCTGTTTCTTCATTTTTTTTTTTATGCGAGTTTCGTGTTTTTGCAGACAAGTGCTTGAGGTTATTGCTGGCTGTAAGGGAATAAACAGTATAGATCAACTGGGCAGGGCAGTTTACCATAACACCTGCAGGTATTATGGCTACTGCATTTATTAAAAGGTTCTTTGATTGTTTTTGTATTTTATTTTTCTGTTTTCTGTTTTTATTCTATTTTGTTTATACTTTAATTTGAAATAAGCATGTTTGGCATTTGAAATCAACAATAATAACAACAAGAAGCCTTTATCCCACTAAGTAGGGTTGGTTACATGAATTCTTTTTCTCCATTGTGTCCTTTTGAGTGTTTGATTTTCTTTTAATTTTACTAATTTAAGATCATTTTTCATACAATATGTCCAAATCTTTTTAGGTCTACCTCTACTTCTCTTAACATAAGTCGAATCTAAAATATCTACTCTCCTCTTCTGACCGGATCATCAGATGCTTGATGTTTAATGTGACCAAACCATATAAGACGACTCTCTAACCATAAAGCATTGTAGGTCTCACTACCATTTTATAAATTTTTTGTTTAAGTCTAATAGTACTTTTTATCACCAAATAGACCCGATGCATTCATCTATTTCAACCAAACAACTTGAATTCTACTAGTAACATTCTNGCCATCCGAATATCAGGCTATTTCTTTTAAGTGTTGTCGCCCGGTCCCTCTAAAGTAGTGATGCTACCCTGGTGTCCCACGAATCCTTCTGGTTTCTGTTGCTCGCGTCTGTTCTGACGCGTCGCTCGATCTTGTGGCGGGCTGAGGTGGTTCTGCTTGAACCCACATGATCTTCTTCATCATTTCTTTCAGGCCCATGAATCTCTGCTTAAACCACCCCTCTATGGACAAAAAATACTCCTCCATTAGTGAGAAATATTCCTCTATTTTCGATTTGATGTGGCTCCGTCTCTTTTTCTAATTTCACCTCCAAAGCATCTACTTTCTTTACTGTCATCGCTCGTACGATTTCGAAACACACAATCCTGTGGTTGGCTTCCCAACTAGCTTGAAGTCCTAAAGGAATGCCGCAATAACGTTGTGGACTTCCCAGATTGCAAGAGGTTCCATTACTAGGGTTTGACCGATCTCTCCCAATTCCTATAATACAAGGATAAGCTCATTTCTTGTCCTTGACTGTTGGAGAAAATATCATAACAGTTGTTGTCAGTGGTGGATCCTATGCCTAAGCATTGCCAAAGACAAGGAAACCAGTTATTTGAACTACTGCTGTAAGTTATTTTTACCCAAATATTTATAGGTTCTGTACACCCATCCACTTCATTCTAACTTTGCTCAAATGTCTATAATTTAGGAAAATATTCATGCCCATTAGCCAACTAAAAAAATATTTTAAAATCTATTTCTCATCCAACGCCATCTAACGTAGAGATCTCAATTTTTTTTTTCTTAGTTATGTCAAGATCTAAGTCTCATATTTGCCGCCAACGATTAACATGAGCTTTATTTCCGTATTCCTCATATAAAGTCTATCTTGATTTTCCACCCTCAGAGAATTTCTTGTATTTCAGTCCACCTAACATTCAAACGGATGNGAATTAATTTTAATTAAGATAAAAATTTAAATAATTCATTTGAATTTTAAAATTTAAATTTCAAATTTAGGTGAGCTGGTGCCTAGCCCGTGTTCAGCCCGAGTCCAGCTTGAATCAAACCCGAGTAGAACCTGAGTTGAGCCCGGGCCCGCGCACCGTTAAAAAAAATGTATCGATATCCGTGCTAGTCGCTTGCGCGCGAAACCATTACAATGCGGGTGTCCTTCGTGGCTAAAATTGACGTTCCGGACATGTCGGTGCGGTCTGTTTTGTCATCCGGGGTCATCCGGACGAGTTCACTGACGCGCGAGTCGATTCAAGTCAAAGTCGTGTGTGGTGTAGTGAGTGCGTGAATTGCGGCGTTCGCGAGTAATGGAGTCACAAAGTGTTCACCTAATGCTGTTTGATCCTATAGGAACTCATTTTCAGGTCCTCTACATGTTGGTCCTTAGCCCTTGCAACTAGAAGTTGAGTGCTGGGAACCACCGAGTTCTTCACAAAAATAAGTCAAGAAGTGGCTTGAAGTTCTACGGGAGGTGGGCTCCATTTCTAGTCTGCTAGAATGGTCAATAAGAACTTCTAAAGCTAGATCCTAGGTTCTAAGAGTAGGAGACTAAGACCTCACTAAAAATGAGGTCAACAGTGCTTTCTTCAATTTACTTTTTTTCTTCTTAAGTGTTCTGCTACACTAAAGAGGTACTCTCCTCCTCCCTATTCTTGTTCTTTTACCTAAGATGGCATGTTGAAGTGTCTCTATCTTCTTGCAAAGATTAATGAAAGAGTATTTTAGTTTATTTTGAAGTTAAGACATTGAATACATGCTGGAAATTATATTTGGGGCTTATATGTTGTTTCTTTTGCTGTCCTTTGTTAGAATATATGCTGGAAATCATTTTTTATGAGCTGGAAAATATATTTGGGGCGTATGTTTTGTTCCTCTTGCTGCCCCTCATTAAAATGCATGTTGGAAATCATTTTTATGAGCTGGAAATTTTATTTGGGGCTTATATTTTGTTTATCTTGCTGCCCCTTGCTATAACTCATGCTGAAAATTATTTCATAAGTTGGAAAATATGTCTTTGGGGCCCATGTCTGGTTTATCTTGCTGTCCCTTGATCGAATGCATGTTGGAATGAAATTATCAAGGCTTCTATTGTTGATATTCATGCTTACAATAAATGCCGGAAAGATATGCTCTGTTTGGCCCATTTGGTGGTCTCGGTTTTGGCTCTTTTCGAGATAAAATTTCAATGAAAATGCTTCAATGTTTTTCCCGCTTGACATGCTCGGTTTTAGCTCCTTTGAGATTGAATTTATGTTGGAAATTTTTGTCCTGTTTTTTTCATGTGGACAAGTTCGGCCTTGGCTTGTTTTTGGAGTTGAATCATTGTTGGAAATTTTTCTCTGCTTTGACCCATTTGGATGATTTTTGTTTGGCTTTTCTTTGGGATTGAATTATAGTTGGAAGCATTCTTTCTGTTTTGCCCCATGCATTGGGTTTGGTTTGTTCATGTGTTTGGTTTGGGTTTGGACTCTTTTGAGTCAAATTCATATTAGCAAATGGTCTTTGCTTTAATTCATGTGCTTGGTTCATTTTGAGCTTCTTCTAGGCTGAATTTACCTGAAGTTTTTACACTATTTTAACCCATTTGTTGGGCTTGGTTTCACTATTGTCTGGACTAGGCTTGTATCATTTGTTGGGCTGGTTTGGTGGTTGTTTTGTTCCTCTTTCTAGCTATGCCCGTAAGCTTGTTTGTGGGTTTCTTTGGGGTTGGTTTGATGACTGTTTTGTTCCTCTTTCTAGCTCTACCCGTAAACTTTTTTGTGGGCTTGTTTGGGGTTGATTTAATGGCTATTTTGTTTCTCTTTCTGACTCTACCCGAAAGCTTGTTTGTGAGCATATTTGTGGTTGGTTTGGTGGCTGTTTTGCTCCTATTCCCAGCTCTATCCTTGAGTATAAATGTATAGTTGGTATATTCAATAAAATCTGGAACAATTGGGTAGTTTATTTACAAAAATTTGAAATGCATGATAGGTGGAATATTGGTTTGAGGCACTATGTTCATTCCCTATTATTGCTACGTGTTTTCCCATATGTTGAGGCTCGGTTTTGACTCTTTGTAGCTGGATAAAAGCTAAAAATATTTCTCTGTTTTTCCCATGCATTGAACTTGATTTAGTTTAAATTATGATTTGTTTTTCAGCTCTTATGGATGTCGGCATTCTTCTTTAAATCTTTTATGATTGAAGATGTTTGGCTTGGGATTGGTTTTCCCCTTCATTGCNTCTACCCAAAAGCTTGTTTGTGAGCATATTTGTGGTTGGTTTGGTGGCTGTTTTGCTCCTATTCCCAGCTCTGCCCTTGAGTATAAATGTATAGTTGGTATATTCTACAAAATCTGGAACTATTGGGTAGTTTATTTACAAAAATTTGAAATGCATGATAGGTGGAATATTGGTTTGAGGCACTATGTTTATTCTCTATTATTGCTACGTGTTTTCCCATTTGTTGAGGCTCGGTTTTGACTCTTTGTAGCTGGATAAAAGCTGAAAATATTTCTCTGTTTTTTCCATGTATTGAACTTGATTTAGTTTAAATTATGATTTGTTTTTCAGCTCTTATGGATGTCGGCCTTCTTCTTTAGTTTTTTTATGATTGAAGATGTTTGGTTTGGGATTGGTTTTCCCCTTCATTGTCCCTGGCCGCAAATCTTAATGTGGTGAATTTTCACCTTTGCTGTGAAAGTCAGTTCATTGATTGGGCAAGCCGTACTTGGAGCACTTTCTACTAATATGTTTGGGCTACATTTTTAAAGTTTTATTCGCCACATTCTGAAGCTTTTGTCGTGAAANAATATGTTTGGGCTACATTTTTAAAGTTTTATTCGCCACATTCTGAAGCTTTTGTCGTGAAAGTTTAAATTATATTTTGAGGCTCTTAAACTCCTTTTTGAGATTGATTCTGTCTTTTTTTAACGAGTTTTAAATGCCTTTAGGCCGATATACTTGCGATTTCGCTCTAGACTTTACTGCGATTTCGCTCTAGACTTTACTGATTTGACTTTGTTTTAAAAAGTGGATCGACCTCTTTTTTTCGTTTGTTTTGTTTATTTTTTTAACGGTCAAGTTAAAAATGAAAAATTCTAATTTAATTATTTTGGAAATGATTCATGATCTTAAAGAAAAATATGAAGAAAAAAAGAACGGGAGAAGAAATTAAAAATGAAATTTGGTCTGTTGAGATGATAAAAACCTAAAGAGGAGATAGGATAACAAACCATTCACCATTACTTTTGCATAACAAAGATGAAATTGTAATTGGAAGAATAGTTGAGAGTTGGAAGAAAGTAAGAGTTTAAATAACGATTAGGAGCATGGATTGAAAGATCAGTAGGCTTACATTCAGGTCCCTTAAGCTTTGAATAAACTTAAACTCAATTGCTTTAACTTGGATCGAAGCACATTTCCCAACCCTTTTGCCAAAATTATAAGTTTACCCCTAGTTCTTAGGAGTCTGATAGCGAGCTAAGTTTGATCTAAAGATGTTCGAGAATTAGTTGAAAGACACTTAATTGAAGAGAGACACTTTAGAACACTTCAGACTCAAACTAAAGTGTAGGCTTTTTAGGTCTTAGGAGCACACCCTGAGAGAGAGTTCATCATCCTAATTTTCAAATGAACCTAAGAAGCTAGACATCTGACCCTAATTCATAAGTTAATTAGGACACTATACATGAGGGTGAACTAGGTTGTGGTTCATGACTGATTTAATTAAATCAAATAATGAAATTCTTGTCTTAACTTGACCAAAAATGAAACCCAATGCTCCGGGATTTGAACTTGAATCTTACACTTAGATTCTCCTGGCAATTGGGAACATTCTCAATATCACATATAAATCTCATATTCTTGGTCTTTTATATGTGATACTATGTTTTGTTTTGTTTGTCTGTCTTTTTCCTACGATTTGTCGGTTGTCTCAAGTTTTTCAGGTAATGTTTTCTCCTTTTTACACAACACATACTAGCTAAGCTTAAAGGAGCAGCAGTCCTCTCAAATATACAAGTTTAATTTACATTACAATATTTTCTTTCACAGCATGTTATATTGTTCTCCTAGCCTATTATACTGTTTTCCTAGCATGTATATTATTCTTCCAGCATGTTATATTATTTTTTTCTTCTTTTATATCACGTGTTTTATTTGCTTTGATACACACTATGCTTTAGTATAAGATAACCTATTGGTTAGGTGCATTTTCAAAACTAAAACTAAACCCGAAGGCGCTACGACGAAGAGCTTGGAGCGAACATCGTGGGCAGCACGACGAGAAGCAACTTCAAATATACAAGTTTAATTTACATTAAAATATTTTATTTCACATCATGTTATGTTGTTCTTCTAGCCTATTATACTGTTTTCCTAGCATGTTATACCGTTTTCCTGACATGTATATTATTCTTCTAGCATGTTATATTATTTTTTTCTTCTTTATATCACATGTTTTATTTGTTTTGATACACACTATGCCTTAGTATAGGATAATCTAGTGGTTAGGTGCATTTTCAAAACTAAAACTAAACCCGGAGGTGCTACGACGAAGAGCTTGGAGCGAACATCGTGGGCAGCACGACGAGAAGCAACTTCAATATGGATCTACAACATCAAAACATTTTCACATCACTTATCACTCTCTTTAGTTTAAATAACAACCCCTAGGATTTCGAGGTAGTTTGCCTAGTGCAGCGTAAACACTCATATATCACATTTAGGCTTTTGCACAACCCTGGTTATGCAATTATAAGTCATAACATTTTAGGATTTTGAGGTTACCATACGGTACGGTGTAAATTCAGCTATCTGGGTTTTTTTTCTATTTAATCAAGGTAGGGAAAACTGTTGTTGGATCAAGTCGTATCATTCCCATGGTTCATCATCATCTGGGTTTTTTTTCTATTTAATCAAAAATTTATTATGACCCTCATGAATTTGAAATGTTGTCTTAAACACATTTTTTCAGCCGCATACAAATCTGATAGAGTCCTAACATCGAGCCAATCTTAGAGAATATTGCAGCCCGAACAATTTATTTAATAGCTTGTTGATCACCAGAATCTCTGTCAATTCAGTATCATGTGACTCTTCTGTCTTTTTCAACTTCAATCTTGCTTCCATTTGTTCAAGCCATCCGAATATCAGGCTATTTCTTTTAAGTGTTGTCGCCCGGTCCCTCTAAAGTAGTGATGCTACCCTGGTGTCCCACGAATCCTTCTGGTTTCTGTTGCTCGCGTCTGTTCTGACGCGTCGCTCGATCTTGTGGCGGGCTGAGGTGGTTCTGCTTGAACCCACATGATCTTCTTCATCATTTCTTTCAGGCCCATGAATCTCTGCTTAAACCACCCCTCTATGGACAAAAAATACTCCTCCATTAGTGAGAAATATTCCTCTATTTTCGATTTGATGTGGCTCCGTCTCTTTTTCTAATTTCACCTCCAAAGCATCTACTTTCTTTACTGTCATCGCTCGTACGATTTCGAAACACACAATCCTGTGGTTGGCTTCCCAACTAGCTTGAAGTCCTAAAGGAATGCCGCAATAACGTTGTGGACTTCCCAGATTGCAAGAGGTTCCATTACTAGGGTTTGACCGATCTCTCCCAATTCCTATAATACAAGGATAAGCTCATTTCTTGTCCTTGACTGTTGGAGAAAATATCATAACAGTTGTTGTCAGTGGTGGATCCTATGCCTAAGCATTGCCAAAGACAAGGAAACCAGTTATTTGAACTACTGCTGTAAGTTATTTTTACCCAAATATTTATAGGTTCTGTACACCCATCCACTTCATTCTAACTTTGCTCAAATGTCTATAATTTAGGAAAATATTCATGCCCATTAGCCAACTAAAAAAATATTTTAAAATCTATTTCTCATCCAACGCCATCTAACGTAGAGATCTCAATTTTTTTTTTCTTAGTTATGTCAAGATCTAAGTCTCATATTTGCCGCCAACGATTAACATGAGCTTTATTTCCGTATTCCTCATATAAAGTCTATCTTGATTTTCCACCCTCAGAGAATTTCTTGTATTTCAGTCCACCTAACATTCAAACGGATGTCTCTATAAATCTCTTTAATATCATCTTATTCCTTTTTTTGAATTTGAATAGTTTCCAAAATTTACATTTGCTCTTTAACTTGATTGATGTATATACGCTCATTTGATTTTATTTTCTAAGCAATTTAGTTAATTCATTTTTCAAATTTATTAGAAGCATATATCTCTAATTATTTGTTAAATGCCATTGATATTGACCCTCACTTTGACTTTTTGACACAATCGTTAAGTCTTATTACACAATGTCATACGGTATTTCTTGTGATTCAGGATTTCCTATTGCAGATCTAGGATAAGATTGCATAAAATCAAGCACACAAACTCAACTTCATTGTTAAAAATTTTAATTTAAAACTACGTTTTGTTTGAGGAAAATCAGAAATAGACAAAATCATTCAAATGACAATTTTATAATTTTGTGATAAAAAACTTGTTTTAAAATATTTAATCACATATCCAAACCAAGCATTAAATCAGAAAATATAAATACAGCGAAGGAAAGACGCGTCATGCCATTATAAAATCAACCATGCAAAACTACTAATCAAATGTTAAATATCCTCTTCTCAATCCACAAATCTTGCATTTTAGGAGATAAGAAAATTTGATTCGCGTCATTTCTCTTATTCAAGAGCAAAAAGGTTATTTATATTTATCCTAATCTCTAATCCAAATGCAGATTTTATAACGAGGTTTTCCAAGGCTTATTTGTAAAATGCAAATATGCTGCAACAGTATTTTAATTACCCAGCATTTTCTTATGATTCATCAGTTTTTGTGCAAGCATCTTCTAATTCCCATCAGATTTTGTGCTACAGGACTTAACGGCTGCTCTCTTAAAACAACAGAGAATCTAAATGTTGTGAGAGACATTCCCACAGAAAGAATAATGATTGAAACTGATGCACCATATTGCGAGATTAAGAATACTCATGCTGGAATTCATTTTGTCAAATCAAATTGGCCTTCTAAGAAAAAGGAAAAGTATGATCCTGATTTTATTGTTAAAGGGCGGAATGAACCTTGTTGTGTTAGGTAATTTTGATGCCAATGCTTCTTTTCTGCTGTTAATTCTGTTTCTTCATTTTTTTTTTATGCGAGTTTCGTGTTTTTGCAGACAAGTGCTTGAGGTTATTGCTGACTGTAAGGGAATAAACAGTATAGATCAACTGGGCAGGGCAGTTTACCATAACACCTGCAGGTATTATGGCTACTGCATTTATTAAAAGGTTCTTTGATTGTTTTTGTATTTTATTTTTCTGTTTTCTGTTTTTATTCTATTTTGTTTATACTTTAATTTGAAATAAGCATGTTTGGCATTTGAAATCAACAATAATAACAACAAGAAGCCTTTATCCCACTAAGTAGGGTTGGTTACATGAATTCTTTTTCTCCATTGTGTCCTTTTGAGTGTTTGATTTTCTTTTAATTTTACTAATTTAAGATCATTTTTCATACAATATGTCCAAATCTTTTTAGGTCTACCTCTACTTCTCTTAACATAAGTCGAATCTAAAATATCTACTCTCCTCTTCTGACCGGATCATCAGATGCTTGATGTTTAATGTGACCAAACCATATAAGACGACTCTCTAACCATAAAGCATTGTAGGTCTCACTACCATTTTATAAATTTTTTGTTTAAGTCTAATAGTACTTTTTATCACCAAATAGACCCGATGCATTCATCTATTTCAACCAAACAACTTGAATTCTACTAGTAACATTCTCATATATATCACCATCACTTTGAACAATATACCTGAGATAGCTAATAAGTTCCCACCTTTAATGATTTCATCGCCCATAGTTGGGCGGTAAATGAACCAATGTACTCGATGAACAACTCGAACTCGGCTCGATTAAGACTTGATCATGTTCGTTCAAATTAGTAAATAAATAAGCCTGAACAATTTTTAAAAGCTCGAAGCTTAAATTAATTAAACATGAACATAGTCAAACTTGTACATTTATGTTTATGAACAAACTCGTTTGTTGTTTAACAAATAACTTGTTAAATATTTGATATTAAGCTCGATAATAGTTTGTATCATATATGATATATTATTTAAGGGTCTGTTTGGGGCAGCTGTTGATTATTTATAATCTGTTGATAAACAGATTATTCTGATAATCTGATAATTTGCAGTTTATCAGAATAAATTGACTTGCTGTTTGAGGTAGCTTATTAAGAATAGCTTATTGGGAGATGTTGTTAGATAAATGACCATTTTTTCCCTGTTTGGTTTTAGCTGTTTGCAACAGAACTGAAATTAGATAACTTGCTAAATTTGTTTGAAGCGATCATGGATCTATTTCCACCTAAATTCCAAATATATAAAGAACTAATGAACAGAACAAATTATAAAATAGTTACACCTGTTTTTAATTTTAGTCCAATTACTCCTTGTTGCAAATATACATGGAATTGAAGTTAGCCTTTAACTACAAGTAGTGGAAGATATTGGAAAGAATCTTTTATTTCACTTGAAGAAAAATGAATTTCACAAAGAAATTGTATTTAAATAGAAGGCCCAGTTTTGTTAGCTCAGAACCATTCTCCACTAAATGATTAAAGAGAAATTTACATGTGTGGCACACGATTCTTATGTATTCACTAAACTCACACCAACTTTACTTCTACGACAAGGATTGCATGGGAAACGAATCAGAAAAGACAAACTTCAAGGATCACAGGGGAAAGAAGTCAGAAAGGAAAATCGAAATGCTAGGCTCGTGTGAAGGAAGGAGAGGGATATCTGTATACCTTGCTCCGATCCTGGAATGGCGAACCAAGTGAGTAGAGGAGCGGAGGAAATCAATTCTCCTGGAAAGGGCAAGCCGAGGGAGATCTGCGAGGCGAGGCGAGGGATCTGTGATTCTCCCTGCGAAGGAGTGGAGGAGATCGAGGGAGATCTGCGATTCTCCTTTCCGCGAGCCGAGCGAGGCGGCGATTCTCCCGATCGAGGGAGATCTGCGACGATTCTCCTAGGGCGAGCCGAGGGATCTGCGAGGTGAGGCGGCAGTTCTCCAAGGGAGGGCGAGGGAGATCTGCGGGGCAGCACAGGAATTTTTTTCTTAATCGCAAAACTCATACGCGGGACGCGGGGGATATCCAACTTGCGAAGATATAAAGAAAATCGCGATAATAAAACGTCGTGACATCAAAAATTTAGAGCGATCGCGATATACAAACGGGAAGACGACGTTTTGAAAACACCGCTGCACCCTATAAGCTGCGCCAAACGGGCCCTAAATAAAATTTAATTAACTAAAATATTAATTTATTTGTTGATAGCTCGATGATAGCTTGTATCATATATGATATATAAATACTTGAAATTAAGTTTTTGTAGGTTTTGAAGTTGTCATTTTTAATTGTTTAGTATGATTTAGGTTACATCATGCTCAAATGCTACAAAAATTATTCTACTAAGGGCCTGTTTGGGGCAGCTGCAGCTTATCCAACTTTTGTTGATAAGNATTTTTAATTGTTTAGTATGATTTAGGTTACATCATGCTCAAATGCTACAAAAATTATTCTACTAAGGGCCTATTTGGGGCAGCTGCAGCTTATCCAGCTTTTGTTGATAAACAGCTGATTCTGATAATCTGCTGATGGACAGCTGATCCGAATAAGTTGGCTGGCTGTTTGGTTTGTGCTTTGAGAAAACAACTTATTTTGGATAAATGACCACTCTGTCCGTGTTCTGGATAAGTTGTTTAGCTATTTGTTTCGTGCGTTTTGTAAATAGCTTATTCGCAGATTTTTTTAGTTAAATGAGTACTCTATAACACAGAAATAATTTTCTCAAATGTCACAACATAAAAATGCAGAAGAGTTGAATAGCATTTATGTAACTCAAAAAGTTCTGATTACATCAAATAAGCATAGTGATACATATGAAAGTGAAGCACACATTCACACACTAATATGAATTATAATATGACCAAAAAAAAAAAGAAAAAATAACATGTTAAAATTACAAGGAAAAATATGACAATATTGACTTTAAAATGTAAAAGCATATCACGTCGAATGTTGCCCGGTTCTGATACCTCAAAACCACGAGCAAACCTGTCCGACTAGGATGTCGTTGAAACGANCATAGTGATACATATGAAAGTGAAGCACACATTCACACACTAATATGAATTATAATATGACCAAAAAAAAAAGAAAAAATAACATGTTAAAATTACAAGGAAAAATATGACAATATGGACTTTAAAATGTAAAAGCATATCACGTCGAATGTTGCCCGGTTCTGATACCTCAAAACCCCGAGCAAACCTGTCCGACTAGGATGTCGTTGAAACGGAAGAACTTAAACCATATGCGGTGGTCTCCCGTTGTGGTACTATCGAACTCTTAGCAGCTGTCTTCAATTGGGATATCGTAAAAATAGTTGCACTGTCGGCCCACCAGAGAACTTTCAGTCTTCTGGTCCTTGTCCCCACCGCGGGCACCTGTAAAACTGTCTCCCGAAGCTATGTGCCTGACGTGACGTGAGTAGCAAGGACGGTAGCCCGCAACGACACATCACTTTCTCGGACTTCCTTGAATGTTTGAAACTCATCGTCTTGTAGTTATTAAAAATAGAATAGAACAGTGAAAAAATTGAGGAAATATAGAAAGTATACTTACCGAAATATGAAGGCAGCTGTTGCCGACAACAAACTTCTGTGGCCGTCCAAACTGCTCCACCGTTATCTCAATAAAATCCGAAGCAATATGAGAAAGCTATAACATATGTACCAACAATAATTACATATATAAA
>JXCR01097188.1:253811-296611 GCA_002079205.1 Phalaenopsis hybrid cultivar | reverse complement strand
TAACCAAATGTTTCGTCTCCATAACCAATGAAATAACATTTCTTTGACTTAGCATCAAGCTTTCTACGTACATCAGAATTGATTAGCTCATAAGAAAGACAACCAAAAGGTTTAAGATGAGAAAATTTGACATCTTTGCCGCTCCAGACCTCCTCAGGTAATTTACAGTTTAATGGGACAGATGGCCCTCTGTTTATTAAGTAAACTGCAGTGCTGACCGCATCTGCCCAGAAGGTTGGTGGTAGTCCTGCGTGCAATCTCATGCTCCTAGCGCGCTCATTGATGATCTTGTTCATGTGTTATGCAACTCCATTTTGTTGTANTTATACCTTTTACTGCCATCAGACTCAGTTTTTACCCGGTACACCCACTTGTTGTGCAATGCCTTCTTCCCTTGGGGAAGTTCTGTCAGCTCCCATGTCTGGTTTTCTAATAAGGAATCCATCTCCTCCTTCATGGCCAGCTCCCACTTGCTAGAATTTTCATCTGTTAAGGCTTCTTCATAGCTCTGTTGTTCCCCACTGTCTGTCAGCAAGATGTAGTTTAAGGTTGGTGAGTAACGCTGTGGTGAACGCCTGCTCCTGACTGACCTACGAACGACGGCTGGAGTAGTAAATGACTCTGGATCTGCCTGCGGAATAATAGGAATGGGTGCCCCGGACCCATTCTCCTCCTCATTCTCATGTTCATCTTGCCCTGTGTCCTCTGGTAGATCATCGAATTCCACGAACTCGGACTTCCGAGGAGCTACTCCAGAATTTGTATTGGCCTTGTCCTTGTACATCATCTTCTCATTGAAAATCACATTTCTGCTTCTGATAATCTTCCGATCCTGATCATCCCAGAAATGATAACCAAATGTTTCGTCTCCATAACCAATGAAATAACATTTCTTTGACTTAGCATCAAGCTTGCTACGTATATCAGAATTGATTAGCACATAAGAAAGACAACCAAAAGTTTTAAGATGAGAAAATTTGACCTCTTTGCCGCTCCAGACCTCCTCAGGTAATTTACAGTCTAATGGAACAGATGGCCCTCTGTTGATTAGGTAAACTGCAGTGCTGACCGCATCTGCCCAGAAGGTTGGTGGTAGTCCTGCGTGCAATCTCATGCTCCTAGCACGCTCATTGATGGTCCTGTTCATGCGTTCTGCAACTCCATTTTGTTGTGGTGTCCCCGGGATAGTCTTCTCCATTCTGATACCTTGAGTTGCACAGTACTCCTTGAATCCACCATCAATGTATTCACCACCATTGTCAGATCTCAAACATTTCAGTTTTAGATCTGTCTCCGTTTCAACCATGGCCTTCCAAGTTTTGAACACAAAAAATACATCAGATTTATGTTTCAGAAAATAAATTCATACCTTTCTGCTGTGGTCATCTATGAATGTGACGTAATAGGGAGAGCCTCCAAGAGATGCCACTGGAGAAGGCCCCCACACATTAGTATGTACCAGTTCTAGCTTTCCTGCCTTTGACATCCTGCCACCTTTCAGGAAACTGACCTTCTTCTGCTTCCCCATGATGCAACTTTCACACATGCCAAAATCAACAGACTTCAGTTCTGGTAACTTGCCTCTGGACTGAAGTTCTTTCATACCTCTCTGACTCATGTGTCCAAGTTCGCAATGCCACATGTCTGCTGTGTTCTCTGCAACTATGGTATCAATATTATTAATTAGACCAGTTGTCATATATAGCGTACCAGTCTTCTTACCCCGAGCCAGTACCAGTGCTCCTTTAGTAACCTTCCAGGTGTTATCAGAAAACACTACTGAATGACCTCCCTCATCAAGCTGCCCAACATATATGAGGTCTTTTTTCAGTTCAGGAATGTGTCTAACCTTTTGCAGGATCCATTTGTTTCTGTTAGGGAGTGCAATTTCAATATCTCCATCCCCATCACGTTCAAAGCTGCTCCATCAGTCAGGTACACTTTCCCAAAGTCACCTGAAACATAGTTTCTCATTAACTCCCGGTGAGAAGATGTGTGAAAAGAAGCCCCTGAGTCCAGTATCCAGTTGTCAACAGAGTTATGAACCGCAAGCAATAGTGCATCCTGCACTTCTTCAATTACAATGTTAGCACTGACGTTCTCCGTCTTCTTAGGATTTTTACAGTTCTTTTTTATGTGGCCAATTTTGCCACAATTCCAGTAGGTTGCTTGCTGACCAGGCTTTGACTTATTCTTGCTTCTATGCTTTGATTTCGACCTTCCTCTGTTTGAGTTCCTGTCTTGTGATCTCCCTCTGGAATCAACATTCACTGCTGAACTCGAACCCGAGATCTCGCCAGAATCTTTCCTACGCACCTCTTCAGCATGAATTAAGTCACGAATATCATCATATTTAAGTTTGGTTTTACCTGCAGAGTTGCTAACTGCCATCCTCATGGCTTCCCAGCTATTTGGCAATGAAGCTAACAATATCAGTGCACGAATTTTATCGTCAAAATCAATTTCAATGAACGATAGTTGATTTGTAATAGTGTTGAAATCATTCAAATGTTGAACAACCGACACACATTCCGCCATCTTCAGGTTGAATAACTTTTTCATCAAGTGCACCTTGTTATTCGCAGATGGCTTTTCATACATACTTGATAAAGCCGCCATAAGATCTACTGTCGTCCTCTCCAATATGACATTATGAGCAACGGACCTCGATAGTGTTAATCGAATAACCCCCAAAACCTGTCGATCCAACAAATTCCAATCAGCCACTTCCATCTTCTCCGATTTTTTTCCAAGTAGTGGAAGATGAAGTTTCTTCCCATAGAGGTAATCCTCTATTTGCATCTTCCAGTATCCAAAATTTGTGTCGTCGAACTACTCGATCCCTGAAACCTTCACTTCGTCTCCAGCCATCGTTCTTCCTCAGATCTAAACCGGAGCTCTGATACAAACTGTTATGAAAAACAATGGTAAAAACCAAAAAAAAGATCGAGAAAAATTACCAGAAAAATACGACACAAGATTTACGTGGTTCGGCAAATTGCCTACGTCCACGGAGCTGCAGAGGATTTTATTAATTTGAGGATTACACACCGTCATCATATCGACTATTACAAGAAAAACATTCTCTCTCTCCCTCTCCGAGATTTACATCGAGGAGAAGACAATCGGGAACAACACCTTTCTGATTCGCCTCTTACTACCGTAAGCCAAATACACAAAGAAGAGAGGGAGAGCAAGTATCATGCGATCTATATTTGTTGTAACTCTTCTTCGCCTTTTATTTGTAAGCTAAGCAAAAGCCTTCCAAACAGGGAGCCGAAGCTTTCCATACAGGTAGTTGTAACATGCCTTTTCCTTTGTTTAATTTCACTCATTAAGGAATTAATCAAAGCATAAAAAAAGAAGCCCAACAAAATTCCTCTTCTGCATTAATTTATGAAATCAATCAATGAGGCGGGAGAGCGGTAAAGGCAATTCAGGCAAGTAGCAATCAAATAGAAGAAAGGAAACATTTAAAAAATACTTATTTAAATGGTTTCCTAAGATGCAAGAAAAATTGCTCAATTTGTATGTAGTGGACCGGGCTCCACATAACCTAACAATTCTCTCACTTGGAGACTGAGACACTGACCACGCTCACTGTATGCATCATTCGCTTGTTGCACCGACATTTTCCTCAAACATGATATCCTCCACCTCTACAACTCAAAACCCCTGTCTTCAAGCTAGAAGACCAACTGAAGTCGAACACAACTTCAGTTTCTCAAGTGTGACACCCTTGGTCAACATATCAGCAGGATTCTTGCTTCCACAAATTTTCTCAAGTAGCAACTGTCTGTCATCTAACAATGATCGAATAAAGTGATACCTGATCTGAATGTGCTTGGTCCTGGATTGAAATGCTGGATTTCTAGCTAGGAATATGGCGCTCTGGCTATCACTATAGATAGTGCCTTTCTGAACCTCCTTACCCAATTCTGCTAAGAAACTCTGCAGCCATATCATCTCCTTAGCAGCCTCTGACACTGCAACATACTCAGCCTCTGTAGTGGACAAAGAAATTGTCTTCTGTAGATTAGAGCCTCATGACACTGCAGTACCGCCAAGAGTATAAACATAACATGTAGTACTCTTTCTACAGTCAAAGTCTCCAGCTAAATCTGCATCAACATAACCCTGTACCTCTAAGCTCTTTTCTGAGAAACACAAACAGGTTTCTGAAGAGCCTTTTAGATATCTCAAAATCTACTTCACAGCTTCCCAATGTTCCTTCCCTGGATTACTCATGTATCTGCTCACAACTTCCACTGCAAGGGCAATATCTGGTATAGTACAGACCATAACATACATAAGTGAACCAATAGCTGAAGTGTAAGGAACCATACTCATGTAATCTTGTTCCTCCTCTGACTTGGGTGATTGATTTTTGCTGTGTCTGAAGTGACTGCCTAAAGGTGTGCCAACTGGTTTGGCCTTGTTCATATTGAACCTGCTAAACACCCTTTTCACATATTCAGCCTGTGAAAGTCTCAAAGTGCCTTTGACTCGATCTCTAACAATCCTCATACCAAGGATTTGTTTTGCCGCTCCCAAGTCCTTCATTGCAAAGTGCTCTGACATCTGCTTCTTCAGATTATTGATCTCATAAATGCTAGCGCCTGCAATAAGCATATCATCCACATACAACAACAGGATGATATGTGTAGTAAGAAAAAAATAAATAAATACAAATCATAATATTTTTAGAGTTTTAACACTATAAATAACAACACACAATAAACTATAGACCAAAATTAACAATAGAGTTTTCAAACTTAAACTTCAAAATTTTCAACTAAAATTCACCTAAATTGAAAAATTTACGTCATTCCTTGACAATAATGAAAAAAATTAACTTGATCCGCTCTATTGTGAGACATGCGTCGATCATACAAATATACGTATCGATTAAGTAATATATGGATGTTGAGTTCTTGTATCAATTCCACAGACTTATACTAGGACTTTAAATCAAATAAATGAGGGACAACCTAGACAGATAGAATCTATGATAAGAATCATATCTTATGAATCTTAATCCTAAACCACCATCTTTTCCTCATCTTGAACTTACAAATGCTAACCCAATTAGCCCATCTTGTATTTTCGATGCTGCTATGGAGAGATCTCATGGACAACTGTGATTCAACTCAATTAGCCCAATCTTGTGCATTTATTCTTGGCTCATGCCCTCATATAAGAAAAGAAAAAAAAAAGAAAAATTTAAGTTTAAGAAAAAAACACTAAAAAAAAACTAAGCTATGCTTATCTAGAAATTCTCTCTTTACAATTTTTTCTTGGATAGGACTTAAATTTTCAAACGTACAAAATGATATTGTGTTAGAGAATAAATCCTTTCGCAAATTATTTGCGTTTGGGGTATGCATTGTGTTTGAATGGGATCAACTTAAAGTCCTATTTTATAGATAGTATTTGAATATTTGAACTATAATTTGGAACATTTCAGCCATTTCACACAAATTTGAAACCTTAAACTTTCTTTTACTAAACAAAGGAACATAAAAAGAGGAAAAGTCCAACAAGCAAATATTATTATTTTGAGCTTTTAAATAGGACTTGATCAAAATCTAGAATATGAAAATTTTGGAATATATATGTAAAGATATAGTTTAATCAAACCGGTCTCATCTCCATTGGATCTAATCAAACTTGATCGGTGGCCTAATCCTTCAGAAGAAAATCTAACCCTGTCATTTCCAGATTGTTAATCAAGTCAAATTAACTTTATTCATTCAAGTGAAGATCTGGCCTGTCTAGTATATCCATCGGCTTTATCTACAGTTGCACGGCTTCCATTGGAGGCCAAGAAATTTAATTATTAAAAATCGTTTTTTTATTTTATATATATATATATTTTTTTCAATTCATTGTAAACAAACTTCAATAACGTAAACAAGTCTATAAGATAATACTTGGATTATTGACTAACTTGCCCGAAATATAACTTTCTTCTACATTTAATTTCCAGTCATCACCGTCGTTCGCTTGTCGACTATTACTCGCCAGAGGATTCTAGTCTTATATCACCATTTGGTCTCAAAAGTCAGTGAAATATGAGAGAGATAAAGAACGAAGAATCCTGCACATGACTTTTATCTCAGTTTACGTAAGTCTTCAATCCATGAATCATTAAAGAGCTTTAATCAGAAATTCAGAATGGAAAATAGATTAGCTCTTAAAAGTTAGCAAGCATCAACACATCTTGATCTGTTCAATTTTTTTTTTATTTAATTTCCAGAAACAAACATGGCAACAACTATGATAAAAATTTTATAATAACATACATCTAGTTTCACATATTTTTCTTCAGAGTATGTATTTTTAATGCATGAAACCCTATATATCTATGTTGTACATATGCTAACTATTTGAGGTTTACATGCTATTACATGTTATTTACTGTTATTTTAATTTGGTACATAATCATTAAATATGTAGAACTACTCCATTGTACGTTAAGATTGTCACATGGTTTGTCATTTCTCATAATAGAAATAATTCTTAATTTTGGTATTTTAAGAAGATTAACATACTTTAGTTGATATATATATAGATAAATATATTACTATATACTGCTTTTTATAAAATTATATTGGCAATATTTGTATAACAAGTTAAGGGAATACACGTGCATATTTACTGATATTTTAAGAGCAAAATGACATTAAATTTTTTTCAAAATGTTTGATTTTCTCTTTGGAATTCTTTTGCAGTTTTTCCTGCGTAATTTCAAATTGTTCCATCTCTTCCTATCTTTTTGTTTGACCTATGCCGCTTGCTAGTTGTCAAAGAAAGAAAAAATCTGACTACTTTCACATTTAATCACAGAAGGCGATTTATTATCTACTATCCTTTGCAGCCACATAATAAACAATTAATAAGAGAAGTAGCTAGAGGTATCTCGGAATACATTTAATAATATGATTTTTTTTTAGTTTGAAAAATAAATGAAAATTAATTAAATTTGTGGATAGAATTAGAGGTATTCAGATTTAAAAAACGTGGTCATGAGAAAGGGCATGTTTGGGGCAGCTTATTTGGTGCGGTGACATTTTGAAAACGCACTGACCTGTTTGGGTAAACTGCGTTTTGACAGTTTATGCGTTTTCAAAATGCAGAAAACAGTGTTTTCACACCGCACATATCTAGGTGCGGTGGGAGCTTATTGACAATGGTCTGACTTTTCCAAAAAAAATAAAAATTTGTAATAGCCACCGCACCTAACTTATCAGCAGATTATTGTTAATCAGCTTATCAGCAGATTATTCAATAACCTACAGCTGTCCCAGACAAAAATTAAATAATTAACACATGACTCTGTAAATGATAATCTTTTATTTAATGTTAATTATAATTATTTTTTAATCATATTCTCAAATTAAGGTATTTTTTTTGTTAAACCCAGTCGCATTTCAACTTTAAACATCATCAGTATTTAAGAGAGAAATGTTCTAAATAAAAACTTACGGAAGTGCAAGGAAATAATTGCTTTGCCCACGAAAGTTATTTTATTGTTTGGACCTTATTCAAATCATGTGTTAAAATTTCAAGATAGGATTGAATATGTCACAAAAAAGAATAAAATAAGACTTATAAGAGTTTCAAAATATCATATAATGCTATAGCTGTAATGTATTACAATTGAAAGCATTACAATATTGCATAACATTTGTAAAATCAACATTAAATATGATACGACACCAATAAATTTTCATCATCCTGCACGAATCTCGAAGCATGACACGAATCCCGAGACAATATTTTGAACAAGAAACATTGAAATCTTGATAAAAAATCATCTAGAACTCTAATTGCAGCAAACTTATAGTCAAACTGACTGACTTGATGAGACAGATCTAATGATATAAAAACTAATCCAATCCGAGTCAAATCAAGCTTAAATCAAGTCATTAAACCACCCTTGAAAGATTTCCGGAAACATTTGGAAAGTCAAACTGCTGTCAAATATGTAAATTTATACTCAAATCGAGTGGCTCGACAAGACAAATCCAACGAGCTCAAGATCACTCAATTCTGACATCATTAAGGCACTCAAACGTCCATTAAACGTTGTATGATCGAGGGAAGCTCTCTGAACCGTCCGATCAAAATGACTCATATTCTTGCATTAATTGCACCCATAACACTATAAATAGAGCCCCATTCCTCTCATGAAGAAAAAGGAAGTCTAGAGAGAGCTTGAGGTCTTGAGGAGAAGCTGCAGCTTAGCATCACCACCAATAGTCATCGACCACCACGACCTCCATCGTCGACCACTGCTGACCTCCGTCATCAACCGTCGTCGACTGCCGTCTATTGTCGACGACCACCGCCGATCATCATCGACCCCCGCCGATCGTCATCGACCACCGCTGACTGTCGTCAACCTCCACTTACCGTCACCGATCACCACCAACGAGATGTCGTCAATCGACGTTGTACATTGAATAATATAGTTACTCTTTCTCGTATGTGGGACAAGAGATTTATGTAATCATCAATCAATAGTAGATTTCTGCAATTGGGCTAGACCCCGTGGTTTCTCCCTTACGGGTTTTCTATGTAAAAATTTCATGAGTCATCACCGTTTTTTTTATTTCATATGTGTGTGTACTAAACTTTCGTACAACGCTAAGATGATAATTTGTTACTCTACCGCTGTAAATTTTTTAGCACGCATCAGTTTGGCGTCGTATGTGGGAAGTTCTCAATTCCACAACAGAATACTTGCTCAACGTTCTACATGACCACCAGACAAAATATTCGGGAGAACGGAGCAGCTCGCTCTAACACCCATCGATCCAGGGAACAGTCACGAAGTCAAGGACGACATGTTTCTTCATCTTTCCGCCCTGGAAGACATTATCCAACTAACGAGGGGGTTTTGGGTCTTTCTATGGAAGTACAAATGCGTAGAATGGAGCAGTCTCAGCTGGAGATCATGCAGTTCCTACGAAGGACCTAACAACCACTGTCCACATCGATGAACGATACTCGTTTGCCATTAAATTCATGACCTACGACAAACATACCGCCCGGAGAGACTCGTACCGATCCCCCTGCTCAAGAAGGAACAGTTCCCTTGTCAGGAGGTGATGTTGAACTTCTAGAAACTGCAAGTTCCACTCATCCATCTCATGCAGATCCAATGACACCACCACATCTTTCTACCATTCTAGATGATGTCATACGTAACAAACTACGTCACCTCGTCTGAGAATAGTTCCCTCTAGAGAAGAAAGATCGCTTTCATACTCACCATAACATCCTTGAATCATCTCCTTTAGCAAATGTGGTCCTCCAACACCCTATTCCAACAGGCTTCAAGTTGTCGAACATTGACACATATGAAAGGATAACTAACCTCTATGAACATATTGATCATTATCAAACCATCATGCACATTCAACGTGCCTCTGACGTGCTTCTATGTCAGTTGTTCCCAGCCACTCTTAAGAGACAAGCTTGAACCTCATTCTACTCTCTGTCGGGGGGCACTGCTATTTGTAGAGTAGTTCAAAGCAAATCGACGAATCATCAAGGATTCATCCCATCTCTCAAAAATTCGTCAAAGTGAAGGAGTGTCGCTTAAAGACTACTTCCGCAGTTTTTCTGCTGAAGCCTGTCAAATTCAAAGAGTAGATCTAGAGTTACTTAGGGGGGTTTTTTTTAGGGGCTCCACACAGAACCCTTCTACTCATCAATGATGTGGGAGACAGTTCGTTCTTATGTCGATCTTGTCCACCGTGTTGAGGCCCAAATCACTGCAGACGAGGCTATCAGTGGACATAAGTAATGATTTGAGAAATTTGGGGGAAAGCTCAAAGGTAACTCCAGAGACAATAATCAAACTTCGCAACTGAGAAAGTCTGAACAACCGAAGAATTGTGACCTCCTCCTTCAACTTGCGGGCAACAAACTGAATATGGACCTAAGAGTATACACCACTCAACACGTCACGTGCAAACATCTTGATGGCTATCAAGGATAAGCAAGCTATTAAGTGGGTTCACCCCTTAAAACCTTACACGGGAAATCAAGAACATTACTGTCATTTTCATTGAAGTTGTGGCCACACCACTGAGGCATGTAAACTCTTCAGGGAAGAAATTGAAAGGTTGATTCAACATGGATATCTTGGTTGATTTATTCAAACAAACTAGCTGGTAATCATAATGCTCTTGTTGGGGGCAACAATCACAAAGGCAACAACATGGGGGTCACCCAATCGAAGGTGAAATTCAGACAATTGCAGGAGGTCCATTGCTAACAGATCAAGTTCTTATCACTGCACCTGGTGAACCAGCACATAAGAAATTGTTCTTTGAACCTATCACTTTTGATGATTCTGATCTAGAAGGAGTCCGAGCATCTCACCAAGATGCTCTTGTCATTAGCGCAGGAATTGGCGAACCCTGCTACAATGTAAAAAGGATACTGATCGACAATAAAATTTCTGTTGATATTTTGTTTTATTCTAATTTCCTTATTTGAGACTTACAATAGAAAGACTTCAACCTGCATCTGAGTCATTATATGGTTTTAATAATCAACCAGTACGGGTCGAGGGAACAATAAATATCCATATTGTTATGGGAGATTTTCCTCGATAGATAACTTGCTCAGTCCAGTTCATTGTTATCAAGTCAGAATCAGCATACAATGCCATCTTCGGGAGACCTCTACAATCCATTTTTGGCATCGTAACATTTGTGTTACACTTGAAGCTCAAATTTCTAACCCCAGCAGGGATCGACGTCGTACGAGGAGATCAACAAATAATACAATCATGCTACCTCAGACAGACTCAACCACGCCCATTAATGACACTTAGCATTGAAAACTTTGATCTCTAAGATGAAGATGTATCTCAAAGAGCTTCTCCCATGGAAGATTTGGTTCATGTCCCGCTCTCTAATGAACGCCCATCGAGAACAGTACAAATTAGTTCCTTACTCTTCGATGAACATATGTCAGAATATGTAGATCTCCTCCAAAGGAACATAGATATTTTTGCATGGACCGCGGCTGACATGCCTGGGGTTGACCCTGAAATAATCATGCATTCTTTAAAGATAGATCCAAATTTTAAACTTGTCGTCTAATCCTGGTGAATATAGTTGTGTTAAAATTATATGGTTGACTCCGCAATGCAACGGTGTCAAAATCTTGATGCAATATTTTATGAATTATAAATTTAAGCAATAATGTTAGGATTCTATGCAAGTAAACGTATTGTTATCAAGTAATAAAGGACTTTCTATTTAAGTCCCAAATATCGATCACACGGGGAATGTTTAAATTTGAAATGATAAATTTATTAGGAAATTCACAGAAAGTCAAAATGAAATTACTGTCACTAATTTTGAATTTTGTGATATTATCAGAACTAAATTATTTAACAAATAACAAAATTGAAATACAAAGTTTAAAGAGTAACTACAAAATTATTAAACTATGTTTATGTGATGAAGATTTTTTATGTGAAAAAGTATATTTCTCACTATAATGAGATTTTGGTAAAATGAGATGAGATAAATGGTTTAAATATGTATTGTGCCAAACAGGAGCAGGTTTAATTCTCTACCCTGATACAATGTTAGAGAATATCATTGGCTAATCCCAAGTTTAGTTGTTAAATCTGTGGCTAGGCTAGGAGGATGCTGGCTCCCACTTCCCTTCACCTGAAGGCTAACTCTCGCTTTGGTTTTTAAACACTAAGACCGAATTAAGGATTTTAGTCTGTCACTCTAAAGATTCTCTAATTCTACACTTAACAAAGTATATTTCTCTATTTATTTGCACTTAATTCTATGAACAAAATTCTCCTCCATGGAATCAAATGAAGATTCTCCAATTCTACACCCAAAAAAGAATATTTCCCTATTTATTTACACTTAATTTCTTAAACAAATTTCTCCTTCATGAAATCAAATGTGACCCTCACTCTGTTGTAGAACTCATACTCCATTTCCTGGATCATATATTTCACAACATATTTTAATAATTCAATTAGTCAGATCGAAAAGTAAATTAAATTCTGGGTTGAAAAATCATCATAATTTGTTATATATTTTAGTATTGACGCATCCACATTATCTCTTCATTTCACCATATCTCAGAGTATGGAGAGAGATTAGAGTGAACTACTCAGACTTCATGAGAAAGACACAACAAAACACAAATTTCATATATAAAATAAAGAAAGGAAACTACTCAGACTTCATGAGAAAGATACAACAAAACAAAAATTTCATATATAAAAGTAAGTTCATGCAACACTAATAAATAAACAACACTTATATGGAACTCTTTCTCAAAGAAAATCTCTTGTAGCCTCTTCTAGGAAATGAAGGAAGAAGAAATCTCTCACTTTTCTCCTTCTCCAAAACTCTTAGAGAAGAGTTCACACTTAATCTCACCATAAAACTCTAAACTATATGCGATGCGTAGAAGGTTGAATTGGAGCGATGAAATGTTAGGAAGAGTCACTTTTCTGATCAATTTTGGTCTCAAATAAAGTCTAGAGTCGGTTCTCCAATATGTGCCTCCAAAAACTCTTCAAAAATCATTCAAATTCGTCGAATCTTCTAGAAACAGGGGTGAACCGACATTGGTGTCGTCGACACCCATTCTGGCGCCGTCGGCGCTAGTGTTCCGCAATTTAATTCAATGTTTTCTGTCAAACGACGTCGTTGGCGCTGAACAAATTTTAACTTCTTTTTTTTTCCAAATTACATCATTTTTTCTTCAAGTGCTAAAATTCAATAACCTGCAAGAAAACATAAAAATATCTTCCATTAAAGTATAATATCACAAAAAATGAGTATAAAATGTGTGTCTAAAAATGCATATATTTTTGGTGTATCAGTTAGTCATGGTCCCCAACGCAACAAATTATCCCCTCTCTGAGAAGGCCCATACATCGTGGATGCTATGATCAAGCTTGAAACCTTTAAGCTCAAAGACTCAGATGGAAAAATCCTGCCTCGGACTTGGAATGCCGAGAATCTTTAAAAATACTACCAATAGCACTTCATTCATATCATCTATGTCATATTACATACAATGTCAATATATCTCTGACTCATTAAATATATTTACTTACTTTATTCTACAAAAAAAAAACTTTAGAAAGTGTAACGGCTCTTCCACGAGTTACTTTATGCTCTTGGTTCGAGAAACACACAACTCTTGTTATATCTTAGTCAGAGCACAGTCAATCCCAAAGGGATTTGATTTGACCTCTTGGGTTAACATCGTTGAGTTTTTACTCCGATAAACAACCTTGAAAAGGTTAACAGTCCTTTGTGGACTACACCTGACCCCTTCCACACAGCTTCATAAGCGAGCAATGCTCCAGCAAACAATCTTGGATGGATTAATAAGTCCCCAGTAGACTTCTCTTGGCTCCTCACATACAAATTAACATCATCAAGAAATGCTCTGATGCATAACCCCAGCCAAGTTAAAATTCACTAGCAGTTTATCCCCACAATAACTTTCTCATTTACTAGAACTTCTAAGATATATTGTATCCACTGTGGAATGAAAGGAAAAGATTATCATAAAATAATAAATAAAAAGAAAGAGAAGATACTGGAGGGGCAAACAGCTAACAAAATCTAAAAATTAAACAAGAAGATCTTCATGCATCATTAACACAACATCAAAATAACATTTGTGAGGATCAAACAACATGACAAAAGCAAACACACTACAAGCATAAAATGAGGAGTAGAACACTAATCAACGTCAACATTCTCCTCCGCCCCCTCATCGTCAATAAAGAGCACCTTCTTCAATTCACTCTTGATGTTATCACCATCAGAATCTGAGGAAGAATCCTTTGAATCTTGGCTAGGAGTGAGCCCCTCCACGATTATACCGGTTTGACGTTGCATTGCTCGACTCTCCTTCAGAAAACCCCAGATGAATCATTCCTCGGTGAACCACTTTTGCTGCTCCTTTACCTCAACATCAAGCACCCGATCACGAGCCTCTTGAAAACGATTTCAAATGATAGTCTTAGACTCAAGAGAGTTTTTAAAGTCCTCGACCACTTTACGCTTAAATTCTGAGACATAAACTTCTTTTGCGGACCTCAAAAGTCGGATCTCTTTTTTTTTGGCCTAACACCATCGACTTAAGGGCTTTTACGTTCTTATTACTTTAATGAAAGCTGGCACGTGCTTCAACCAAACTTCTGAGTTTTCTCCAAATCCTGAAGCTGCAACGAGAGGGAAGTTGCCATTGTTGAAATTTATGTTCTGCACTCTGTCAACTGTGATTCCAAAGATGTAATTATTCCAAACCCGGATTCATACATATGCTTGTACTCGCATTGAAAATATTTGATCTTAACTAACTCGAAATTTCGGTTTCTCAATGTCAGTTCTAGTCCCTTCTGGGTTTCCACCATACTATCTATCTAGAAGAAGAGAAATATGGGTTAGAAAGATGAAATAATTATATAGTAGCATAAGATGAAAGAAACTTACAAAACTTTCAGCTTCCAGGAGCCCAGTACATTGACAAGATATTCTTAGGAACGTGAATAGTTGAAGGGCTTGGCAAGAGCTCCCATGAAGTTTCAACCTTCTTTTGTTTCTGAGGCAGTACTTCATAGTCACTGCTCATGGAGAGCCGCTTTAATGATTCTGTGAGGGTTAGCTCGGAAGGTCTCCTCTTAGATTTCTTTAATACTACAGCCATAGACCATTCGGGGTGGAAAAAAAGCTTAACATTGAAAACTGATTCTTCACTCACAAATTTGTAAATATACTGTGTCTCGAGCAACATATCCTTCAAGTCACAAAATCCCATCATTTGTAATATTCCTGTTTCGGTAGTCTGAAGAAAGACATGCAATTGTTGAAACCTTCCTCGCCTCTCACGGAGCCCCCAATCATTTTGTGTAAAAAAGAATTTCACGGACCATTGTCTCATGGATTCCTTTAGGCGAAAATCCAACATCTTATGCTTAAACATCATATGATCATGTGTATCGCTAAAGAACCCGCACATCCATGCCAAAATTGATGGTGTTAATGTCGACACACGACTCCTTAAGAAAACAATTAACCCAATAATGATTGTCACCAGCCGACAAGAGAACTGAGCAATACAAACCCGAACGCCTTCATAATATCAATAAACTCAGGTGTCGGTGAAAATCTTAAACCTGCTCTCAAGGCTGCCTCATGAATGACAACATACACAGGAGGAGGAGAAAACGCTCGATCAGTTGAAGTTGGCAATTTCACTACCATATCATTTGAGAAGTAAAACTTCTTTTGAAAAAAGATCAAGTCGCTCTCCCTCAAAACTGACACAACATTCAATGGTTTCTTACTTTTCCTCTTGTTCTCAGCAGAACGGGGTTCTCCAGTTGTTTTCATTTCCGCGACAGTACACTGCAACGTTGCAACGCAACGCTTCACCACAATACAACACCACAACGCTTCGCCGCAACTATGCACCGCAACGCTTCGTCGCGACATTACACCGCAACGCTTCATCGCGACATTACACCGCAACGCTTCGTCGCAACTCTGCAACACAACGCTTTGCCGCAACTCTGTACCACAACTTTTCACTGCAACTATACACCTCAACTTTGCGCCGCAACTTTGCGCCACAACTCTTCACCGCTACTCGTGATGATTTTCTTCTTTTGAGAAATCCCGGATCAGCTGGGGACTCCACCTCTACCCACTCCATCGGGCCCCTATTTATAGGCTTCAAAGGAATTTAACCATTAATGATCATTATTATATATTTCAAAAAGAAGTGAAAAATTAAATATTTGTTATTAAATAGACTTAAAAAAGAAGTGAAAAATTAAATATTTTTTATTAAGTTGGTTAAAAAAGGTGTGAAAATATTAAATGACATGAAAAAAAAGAAAATAACTTTTCATCTTAAAAAAAACATTTTCATCTTCCAAAAGAAAATAATAATAAGAATAATTATTATAATAATAATAAATCAAATCAATTTTCTCGAATTCCACGAGAAATTTGGGCTCCCTAACTCTGAATATAAAATTTCTATATTTTGTCTAAGGTAGGATTTGAACCTTGTCAACCTCTCATGAAGCAAAAAATCTTACCAACTGAGCTATCTTCAACTTAAATGCTTCTAATTTTGATATTTTCGGACGATAAAAATGATCTCACTCAAAAATAGGGGGGCAACTGATACGACATCAATAAATTTTCATCATCCTGCACGAATCTCGAAGCATGACACGGATCTCGAGATGATATTATGAATAAAAAACGTTCAAATCTTGATAAAAAGTCATCTAGAGCTTTAATTTCAGCAAACTTATAGTCAAACTGATTGGCTCGATGAGACTGACCTAATGATATAAAAACTAGTCAAATTAAGCTTAGATCAGATCATTAAACTACTGTAGGACACATTTGGAAATTCAAACGGTTGCCAATATGACAAGTTTATACTCAAATCGAGCGACTCGACAAGAAGAATACAATGAGCCCAAGATCACTTAATTGTGACATCATTAAGACACTCAAATGTCCATTCAACGCCGTATGATCGAGAGAAGCTCTCTGAACCATCCGATCAAAATGACTCATATTCCTGCATTAATTGCACCAAGAACATTATAAATAGAGTCGCATCCCTCTCATGAAGAAAAAAAGAAGTCTAGAGAGAGCCTGAGATCTTGAGGAGAAGCTGCAACTCAGTATCACCGCTAATAGTCGTCGACCACCACCGACCTCCGTCGTCGACCCCCGCCGACCTCCGTCGTCGACCCGCGCCGACCGTCGTCAACCTTCACCGACAGTCATCGACCCCTGCTGATCGTCGTCAACCTTCATCTACCGTCATCGATCACCACCAACCAGACGCCGTCAGTCGACGTTGTATCTTGAAAAATATAGTTGTTATTTTCCGTCTGTGGGACAAGGGATTTATGTAATCATCAATCAATAGAGGATTTCCGCAACTTGGCCAGACCCCGTGGTTTTTCCCTTAAGGGTTTTCCACGTAAAAATTTCTAGAGTCGTCACCATTTTTTTTTTATTTCATCTATGTGTGTGCTAAACTTTCGTACAACGATAAGACGATAATTTGTTACTCTACCGCCGCGAATTTTTCAGCACGCATCAAAATGAAAGAACATGTAATTTTTCAATAGTACAAAACCAACATAATCACAACAATTATCACACCAATAGACACAAAAATCTAAAAATAACTTAATAAAATCTCAATATCTATTAAACAATATAGTTAAATGCCATTTCTTAATCTGAGGAGAGTCCTTAAGTATTTAAGAGTGATATATATAAAGTCAACTACTTTCCATTCAATATGGTACATAAGATACTTATTTATATCACTATTAATTATTCACATTTAACTTCATTTACATTAATATAAAGTACAAAAATTTATAGTTTATGTCATAATTATGTCTTAAAAATATGCCTGTGAAGATTTTTCGATTTCAAATCATTCTCAACAAACAATAGCAAGTATATTTTTAATATGTAATTATAACTTCAAGCCACCAATTTACAAATTGGAAAAGAATCTAATTAAAAATATCATATTTATATTGATCTTCAGCATCATACTTAAATAATAATAATAATAATTACAATCATACTCAACATAATGATGGTTTCATCATATAATTTTCTCAATCATATTGTAGCTCTATATGTGACCTAAGCCTAGTAGAGTAGATATCTACATAAAAAATATGATAACTCCAATGAGCTAATTTCAAAAGAGATAATGAATATAAAACAATGAAATATTTATACTATGTTGGACCATGTTGAACTATGTATTGAATAATACATAAACCTTGATTCAACCTTTTTGAACTCGGTTTCAATATTTATCAAAATTTGTCTGGACCTTATTCAAATCTTCACAGTATTTTAGTCGGAACAAGAACTCACATATATTTATCTCTTAAGAAATATAATACTTGATATATTTTTTCCAATTTTGGTTACTATAAACCAGCCAATTGTATATACATATACACTAAATATTTTGTCGTGTGATATGGAGGGAATATTTTTATGATGATACTCTTTTTCCCTTGGTTCTGCAGTAGGGTCAAATTCAGGAGGGATTATTGCATGCGGACACCGCATACATCTCTGCATGCCGTGTTCGATCTTGGTCATAGATCACGGTGATCTACGGCCAAAATTATTTCCGTCTTTTTAAAAGAAAATAAAAAATTTTAAGTGGGGCCCACCGGAATACATCAGGACCATAAATTATGTAATTTACTGTCCAGATCGGGCACCGCACGCAAGCTCCGTATGAAATAATTTTTGCAAATTCAGGGGTGTATGATATAAAAAATTTTCCTGTCCCGAGTGAATTTAGGTATTGAGTTCTCCCACCAAAATAGCTTTCTATTGGTTTCAAACTGAAGGAAAAAGACGAGAAGTTGCTTTCTCTTCCACAGTATTCTAATGAAGTATTAAATAGTAATAATAGTATTTAATTTTCTTCCCATCTTCATCACGTTTTCCAGTCTCCTTCCTTCGACCACCAATTAATTAATGAGAGAAAAGTATTTTTCCAACTTCCTCAAGCTTTCTCTGTCCTCTTCCCAACTTGCGAGTCTTTTCGTCTTCCTCGACGTCTCTTTCTCTCTCCTCCTTTTTCAAACCTCTTTCTCTTGGTTTCAAACCGTCCTTCTCAGCTTTAAAGAGAGAGAGGGGGACGAAACCCTAGCTTCGGTCATGCTTCTTCTAGAAGTCAACGTTAGGGCAAATGGTCTTTGTCTTTAGCCATGTTGTTTTCAACCTACTCTCCTTCCTTGTCTTCGTGCTTATCTGTTCATTAATTGGTGAGTATTTAAATAATTAGGGTTTTGGGTCCTGAGTCTATCTTGATGACATTTTCGTGACGGGTTGTTTGAGGGAGTCAATGGGCGTTCTTGGCCTTCACGTGGAATTGGAAAGCAGTTCCAGCGTAATATCCTTCGCTTAATTTGTATTATTTCATGAAGGATATGGATTTTATTTTATTTTTTACCTTTAGATATTTATTCATGTAATTAAATTTAAATAGTTAAAAATTTATCTTTGATAAAAGTAAATAGGTTAATGATCTTTTTTTATAAAATATTCTTTTTTTTTAGATTGGAAACTACTGTGTATTATATTTTAGAAAAATAAATTGCATTTATTTTAAGAAAAAAAGTAGAAATAAAATTTTGAAATTTAATTATAAATTTTTATTTTGATATTATGTACAAATTTGCATAGTATGCCCGATACATCAATAAAAATAGGACAGTTTGTTTGACATCTAATTTTAACAAATTTATGACCAAATTGACCGATTCGTTGCAGGTTAACCAAATGATCTTCAAATTTTATATATCTATAGTCAAATTAAATGACTCAATGATATATATATTCATCAAGTGTAAGACCAATTAATTTATATATCATTAAAAAACTTAAATACTCAATACTTTATGATTATGATCACTTTTGGACAAGTGTTGGAGCGTTCTTTTTTTTTTTTTTTTTGGGTGTAAGAGAAAGCTAATCTCAAATTTAATAAATAAGCCAACACATTTTATATGATGGATAGCTGGGGATTGGGGATTTGAAGCTGGATTAGTGATTAGAAAAAGCTTAGAGGTCTGAAGATTCCTTAAGCTTGACTTAACCATCGTTCACCATCAATTCACTTCCATTGGATTTCCAGCACCCTACCACCACAATCAAATTATTGTCACTTGATTGTCATTGTCGGTCTGGCAATTAACATTGGATTATTGTTGCCAAACCATCATCATCGACGCACCATTATGAAATCATTGCTACCTAACTACTATTAGCATACCACTTATGTTTTTTCATCATCGCCAAAAGATGATCAATCAATCACAAATGCACAATCATCATCACCTATAAATGGTCACCTGCAATCGTCACCCAACTATGATCACACAACCATAGTCATCTAATTATGATCATCTGAACAACCTCGCTCGATTACTACCTACTGAGTACGCTTGCCTGATCTATAGCCCATCTATGGTTGTCCGTCCACTACCACTTGACTAATTTTGATTGGCTTCTAACACCTACCTATGGTTGTCCCACCTCCGCCTCACACATTCATGATTGGCTAAACTGTATTTCATGACTACAACCACCTAATCATTGTTCATTGATTACAAACCTCTGATTATCATTTTCTGACTACTGTCACTCGACTTCTAAGTTCGAGAAAAATCTTATGAGCATCATCACTCGTTAANCCCCACGACAACTTTCTCATATACTAGAACTTCTAAGATATATTGTATCCACTGTGGAATGAAAGGAAAACATTATCATAAAATAATAAATCAAAAGAAAGAGAAGATACTTGGGGGGCAAATAGCTAACAAAATCTAAAAATTAAACAAGATGATCTTCATGCATCATTCATACAACATCAAAATAACATTTGTGAGGATCAAACAACAAGACAAAAGCAAACACACTACAAGCATAAAAGGAGTAGAACACTAATCAATGTCAACATTCTCCTCCGCCTCCTCATCGTCATTAAAGAGCATTTTCTTCAATTCACTCTCGATGTTATCACCATCAGAATCTGAGGAAGAATCCTTCGAATCTTGACTAGGAGTGAGCCCCTCCACGATTGTACTGGTTTGACGTTACATTGCTCGACTCCCCTTCAGAAAACCCCAGATGAATCATTCCTCGGTGAACCACTTTTGCTGCTCCTTTAACTCAACATCAAGCACCCGATCACGAGCCTCTTGAACACGATTTCAAATGATAGTCTTAGACTCAAAAGAGTTTATAAAGTCCTCAATCGTTTTACGCTTAACTTCTGAGACATCAACTTCTTTTGCGGATCTCAAAGGTCGGATCTCTTTTTCTTGACCTAACACAGTCGACTTAAGGACTTTTACGTTCTTATTATTTTCATGAAAGCTGGCTCGTGCTTTAACCAACCCCTCCCGAGTTTTCTTCAAATCCTGAAGCTGCAACAAGAGGGAAGATGTCATTGTTGAAAGTTTTGTTCTGCACTCTGTCAACTGTGATTCCAAAGATGTAATTATTTCAACCCCGGATTCATATCTATGCTTGTATTCTCCTTGCAAATATTTGATCTTAACGAACTCGGAATTCCAGTTTCTCAATGCCTGTTCTAGCCCCTTCTGGGTTTCCACCGTACTATCCACCTAGAAGAAAAGAAATATGGGTCAGAAAAATGAAATAATTATATAGTAACAGAAGATGAAAGAAACTTACAAAACTCTCGGCTTCTAGGAGCTCAGTACATTCATGAGACAAGATATTCTTAGGAACGTGAATAGCTGAAGGGCTTAGCAAGGGCTCCCGTGAAGTTTCAACCTTCTTTTGTTTCTGAGGCAGTACTTCATAGTCACTGCTCATTGGGGGCCTCTTTAATGATTCTGCAAGGGTTAACTCGGAAGGTCTCTTCTTAGATTTCTTTAATACTATAGCCGTAGACCGTTCGGGGTGGAAAGAAAGCTTAACATTGAACAATGATTCTTCACTCACAAATTCATAAATATATTGTGTCTCGAGCAACAGATCCTTCAAAGTCACGAAATCTCAACATTTGTAATATTCCCTCCTCAGTAGTCTGAAAAGAGACATGCAATTGTTGAAACATTCCTCGCCTCTCACGGAGCCCCCAATCATTTTGTGCAAAAAAGAATTTCACGGACTATTGTCTCATCGATTCCTTTAGGCGAAAATCCAACATCTTATGCTTAAACATCATATGATCATGTGTATCGCTAAAGAACCCACACATCCATGCCAAAATTGACGGTGTTAACGTTGACCCACGACTCCTGAAGAAAACAATTAACCCAATAATGACTGTCACCAGCCGACACGACGACTGGGCAATACAACCCCGAACGCCTTCATAATATCAATAAACTCAGGTGCCGGTGGAAATCTTAAACCTGCTCTCATGGTTGCCTCATGAATGATAACATACCTAGGAGGAGGAGAATACGCTCGATCAGTTGAAGTTGGCAATTTCACTACCATATCATTTGAAAAGTAATACTTCTTTCGAAAAAAGATCAAGTCGCTCTCCCTCAAAACTGACACAACATCCTCTGGTTTCTGATTTTTCCTCTTGTTTTCAGCAGAACGGGGTTCTTCAGTTGTTGCCATTTCTGCGACAGTGCACAGCAACGCTTCGCCACAACACTGCACCACAACGCTTCGCCGCAACTCTGCACTGCAACGCTTCGTCGCAACATTACACCGCAACGCTTCGTCGTAACTTTGCACCACAACGCTTCGCCGCAACTCTGCACAGCAACGCGTCGTCGCAACATTACACCGCAACACTTCATCGTAACTTTGCACCACAACGTTTCCGCAACTCTATACCGCAACTCTTCACCGCAACTATGCACCTCAACTTTGCACCGCAACTCTGCGCCACAACTCTTGATCGCTACTCGGGATGATTTTCTTCTTTTGGGAAATCCCGGATCAGTTGGGGACTCCACATCTACCCACTCCATCAGACCCCCATTTATAGGCTTCAAAAGGGATTTAACCATTAACGATCATTATTATAGATTTCAAAAAGAAGTGAAAAATTAAATATTTGTTATTAAAAAGACTTAAAAAAGAAGTGAAAAATTAATTATTTATTATTAAGTTGGTTCAAAAAGGTGTGAAATTATTAAATGACATGAAAAAAAAAAAAGAAAATAACTTTTGATCTTCCAAAAAAAAAAAAAACATTTTCATCTTCCAAAAGAAAATAATAATAATAATTATTATTATTATAATAATAAAAAATCAAATCAATTTTCTCGAATTCCATGAGAAATTCGGGCTCCCTAACTCTGAATATAAAATTTCTATAATTTGTCTAAGGCAGGATTTAAAGCTTGTCAACCTTTCATGAAGCAAAAAATCTAACCAACAAAGTTATCTTCAACTTTAATGCTTCTAATTTTGATATTTTCGGACGATAAAAATGAACTCGCCCGAAAATAGGGGGGCAACTGATATAGCATCAATAAATTTTCATCATCCTGCATGAATCTTGAAGCATGACACGGATCCCGAGACGATATTTTGAATAAGAAACGTTCAAATCATGATAAAAAGTCATCTAGAGCTTTGATTTCAGCAAACTTATAATCAAACTGACTGGTCCGATGAGACTGACCTAATGATGTAAAAACTAGTCAAATTCGAGTCAAATCAAGCTTAGATCAAGTCATTAAACTATTCTAGGACACGTTTGGAAAGTCAAACGGCTGTCAAATATGACAAGTTTATACTCAAATCGAGTGGCTCGACAAGACGAATCCAACGAGCCCAATATCACTCAATTTTGACATCATTAAGGCACTCAAATGTCCATTAAACGCTTAATGATCGAGGGAAGCTCTCTGAACCGTCCGATCAAAATGACTTATATTTCTGCATTAATTGCACCCAGAACATTATAAATAGAGTCTCATCCCTCTCATGAAGAAAAAAGAAGTCTAGAGAGAGCCTGAGGTCTTGAGGAGAAGCTGCAGCTCAGTATCACCACTAATAGTCGTCGATCACCACCGACCTCCGTCGTCGACCACCGCCGACCTCTGTCATCGACCGCCGTCGACCCCCGCCGACTGTCGTCAACCTCCACCGACAGTCATCGACCCATGCCGACCGTCGTCAACATTCATCTACCGTCATCACTCACCACCAACCAGATGCCGTCAGTCGCCGTTGAACCTTGAAAAATATAGTTGCCCTTTTCCGTCTGTGGGACAAGGGATTTCTCTAATCATCAATCAATAGTGGATTTCCGCAACTGGGTCAAACCCCGTGGTTTTTCCCTTACGGGTCAACGTAAAAATTTCTGGAGTCATCACCGTTTTTTTTTTATTTCATCTGTGTGTGTGCTGAACTTCCATACAACGCTAAGATGATAATTTGTTATTCTACCGAGGGAAATTTTTTAGCACGCATCAAAATGAAAGAACGTGTAATTTTTCTATAGTACAAAACAAACATAATCACAACAATTCTCACACAAATAGACACAAAAATAAAAAAATAACTTAATAAAATGTCAATATCTATTAAACAATATAGTTAAATGCCATTTCTATACCAGAGGAGAGTCCATAAGTATTTAAGAGTGATATATATAAAGTCAACTACTTTCCATACAATATGGTACATAAGATACTTATTTATATCACTATTAATTATTCACATTTAACTTCATTCATATTAATATAAAGTACAAAAATTTATAGTTTATGTCATAATTATGAATCTTAAAAATATGCCTGTGAAGATTATTTGATTTCAAATCATTCTCAACAAACAATAGCAAGTATATTTTTAATTTGTAATTATAACTTCAAGCCACCAATTTACAAATTAGAAAAAGAATCTAATTAAAAATATCATCTTCATATTGATCTTCAGCATCATACTTAAATAATAATAATAATAATAATTACGATAACATTAATTATGCCCTTGCATCTGATACTCAACATAATGATGTTCTCATCATATAATTTTCTCAATCATATTGTAGCTCTATATGTGACCTTAGCCTAGTAGAGTAGACATCTACATAAAAAATATGATAACTCCAATGAGCTAATTTCAAAAGAGATAATGAATATAAAACAATAAAATATTTATACTATGTTGTACCATGTTGAACTATTTATTGAATAATAATCAATCCATGATTAAATTAAGTTAGAATTTTTCTCAAAAATTGCTTAAACCTTGATCCAACCATTTTGAACTCGGTCTCAATATTTATTAAATTTTGTCTGGACCTTATTCAAATCTTCACAGTATTTTAGTCGGAACAAGAACTCACATATATTTATCCCTCAAGAAATATAATACTTGATATATTTTTCCAATTTCGGTTACTATGAACCAACCAATTATATGTACATATACACTAAATATTTTGTCGTGTGATATGGAGGGAATATGTTTATGATGATACTCTTTTTTCCCTTGGTTCTGCGGTAGGGTCAAATTCAAGAAAAAATATTACCTCAGGAGTACTGATGCATCAGTACTCCAATGAGGAGGTGCCACGTAGGCAATGATCCCACCGTGGTGCCTACGTGGCACCCCCTCATTGAAGTAGCCTGAGATAATATTTTTTCCAAATTCAAGGGTGTATGATATAAAAAATTTTCCTGTCCCGAGTGAATTTAGGTATTGAGTTCTCCCACCAAAATAGCTTTCTATTGGTTTCAAACTGAAGGAAAAAAACGAGAAGCTGCTTTCTCTCCCACAGTATTCTAATGAAGCATTAAATAGTAATAATAGTATTTAATGTCTTCCCATCTTCATCACGTTTTCCAGTCTCCTTCCTTCGACCACCAATTAATTAATAAGAGAAAAATATTTTTCCAGCTTCCTCAAGCTTTCTCTGTCCTCTTCCCAACTTGCGAGTCTTTTCGTCTTCCTCGACGTCTCTTTCTCTCTCCTCCTTTTTCAAACCTCTTTCTCTTGGTTTCAAACCGTCCTTCTCAGCTTTAAAGAGAGAGAGGGGGACGAAACCCTAGCTTCGGTCATGCTTCTTCTAGAAGTCAACGTTAGGGCAAATGGTCTTTGTCTTTAGCCATGTTGTTTTCAACCTACTCCCCTTGCTTGTCTTCGTGCTTATCTGTTCATTGATTGGTGAGTATTTAAATAATTAGGGTTTGGGTCCTGAGTCTATCTTGATGACATTTTCGTGACGGGTTGTTTGAGGGAGTCAATGGGCGTACTTGGCCTTCACGTGGAATTGGAAAGCCATTCCATCGTGATATCCTTCGCTTAATTTGTATTATTCATAAAGGATATGGATTTTATTTTATTTTTTACCTTTAGATGTTTATTCATGTAATTAAATTTAAATAGTAAACATATACTTTCATTACAATTTATCTTTGATAAAAGTAAATACGTTAATGAATTTTTTTTTATAAAATATTATTATTTTTTAGATTGGAAACTACTGTGTATTATATTTTAGAAAAATAAATTGCATGTATTTTAAGAAAAAAAAATAGAAATAAAATTTTGAAATTTAATTATAAATTATTATTTTGATATGATGTACAAATTTGCGTAGTATGCCTGATACATCAATAAAAATAGGACAGTTTGTTTGACATCTAATTTTAACAAATTTATGACCAAATTGACCGATTCGTTGCAGGTTAACCAAATGATCTTCAAATTTTATATATTTATAGTCGAATTAAATGATTCAATGATATATATTGATCAAGTGTAAGATCAATTAATTTATATATCATTAAAAAACTTAAATGCTCAATACTTTACGATTATGATCACTTTGGGACAAATGTTGGAGTGTTCTATTTTTTTTTTATTTTTTATTTTTGGGTATAAGAGAAAGCTAATCTTAAATTCAAAAAAAAAGCCCACACATTTTACATGATGGATAGCTGGGGATTGGGGATTTGCAGCTAGATTAGTGATTAGAAAAAGCTTAGAGGTCTGAAGATTCTTTAAGCTTGACTTAACCATCGTTCACCATCAATTCACTTCCATTGGATTGCCAGCACCCNACATTTTATATGATGGATAGCTGGGGATTGGGGATTTGCAGCTAGATTAGTGATTAGAAAAAGCTTAGAGGTTTGAAGATTCTTTAAGCTTGACTTAACCATCGTTCACCATCAATTCACTTCCATTGTATTGCCATACCACCACAATCAAATTATTGTCACTTGATCGTCGTTGTCGGTCTGGCAATTAACATTGGATTATTGTTGTCAAACCATCATCATAGACGCACCATTATGAAATCATTGCTACCTAACTACTATTAGTATACCACTTATGTTTTTTCATCATTGCCAAAAGATGATCAATCAATAACAAATGCACAATCATCATCACCTATATATGGTCACCTGCAATCATCACCCAACTATGATCACACAACCATAGTCATCTAATTATGATCATCTGAACAACATCACTCGATTACTACCAACTCAGTACGCTTGCCTGATCCATAGCCCATCTATGGTTGTCTGTCCACTACCACTTGACTAACTTTGATTGGCTTCCAACACCTATCTATGATTGTCCCACCTCCGCCTCACACATTCATGATTGGCTAAACGGTATTTCATGACTACAACCACCTAATCATTATTGAACATCGGTCAAATAATTACATTACCATTGAAGCTAATTGTTGTTCATTGACTACAAACCTCTGATTATCATTTTCTGACTACTGTCACTCGACTTCTAAGCTTGAGAAAAATCTTATGATCATCATTACTCGTTAACCCCATACTCCTCCACCTCTTATAAGATTGATACATGTCGTCAATTCACACATTTGCAAATATAGATAATGTATGTCAGTGTTATAAGTCATCTCTTATAAGGTTGATGCATTACATCAAACCAATGTTGATGTCTACCAACATCTTTGTCTATTAATAGGACCATTGCAAATATCAATGCTTGCTATTTTATATAAAATTGATGCATGTCATGGGCATATACCATCACTTATAATGTTAATTCCTGTCATCAACATAAATGTTAATGTCTACCAACTTTGTCATCTATCATAGTTAATAAGGCAGATGCATATAGTTGAAATATGGCATCACTTTAAGGTAGATGTATACTATAGACATTAATGTCAACCTTTGCTAACTTTGTCGCCTTTCATGGACAATAACATTGATACACATTGTGTAACTGTATGTCATCCTCATCAAAACCGTACTAGAATTTTTTTTGTCTTTTGACACATCTCATCTTATAAAAATGATTATATAGTTTGTAACACAATACCCTGAAAATAACTCTAATATGTCCAGAATCCTCCAATTCTCATCATAAAATATATTCAATATAATTTATGTCTATTATTTGTACCAAAGCCTCCCTATTCATGGGGAAAGACTTTGTTTATAGTCTATGGTATACATTAGTAGAACCATTTTAACTGAACTAAACATCAATTTTTTATTTTATTTTTCAATTAAAACATAGTGTGCCTCTTATGAAACTCTTTCCTATCTATAACAAAAAATTAATTTCTTGCATGAACAATACAAATCAAAACATAACATTATTAGCCAGACTCNTCTTATAAAAATGATTATATAGTTTGTAACACAATACCCTGAAAATAACTCTAATATGTCCAGAATCCTCCAATTCTCATCATAAAATATATTCAATATAATTTATGTCTATTATTTGTACCAAAGCCTCCCTATTCATGGGGAAAGACTTGGTTTATAGTCTATGGTGTACATTAGTAGAAACATTTTAACTGAACTAAACATCATTTGTTTTTTCAATAAAAAAATAGTATGCCTCTTATGAAACTCTTTTTTATCTATAACAATAAATTAATTTCTTGCATGAGCAATACAAATTAAAACATAACATTATTAGCTAGACTTTTCCCAAAAATGTATTAGTAAACATGACTTTTTGAATTTTAATTTTTAATCTCATTTGTCAAGAGTGCAATTATTGATGTTATGGATAAAAATATCTGTCATGACTACAAATGACTCATTATAGCAACATTTTTCAAAAATTATGAAATGGCAAAGAGGTTTGTTATAGTCAATCAATATTGATGGGATGGCTAAAAATTTTGATCATTTTTTTTTATTAAATTGTGGCAAAGAAATGTTTGCTTATTAATCACAAACAATTTTTTTTCCTAAACAACCCCTAACAAATAAAAAATTAGTTTATTAATATTAAAAAACACTTTTATTTACATTTTATAAAAACAAATTGTTACTAATTAACAATTTGATATTCAATTACATTATTTTAAGAAAACATATGATCACAGCTCCAACTTATTCTACTATTGAAATTTCTTCTTTGAAAAAAATTCTTCATCCGAGTATTTTCAGGAAATTTTTTTTTTCAGAGGAACTATTGGGGGTCAATGGCCGGAGCAATTATTGCGTGCGGACACCGCATGCATCTCTGCATGCGGTGTCCGATCACACCGCATGCATCTCTGCATGCGGTGTCCGATCCTAACCGTATATCACGGTGATCTACGGTCAGGATTATTTCCATTTTTAAAAAAGAAAAAAAAAATTTTTGATGGGACCCACCGAAATACATCGGGACCGTAGATCAGCGATCTACGGTCCGGATCGGTCACTGCACGCACCTTGCGTGCGGTGACCGATCCGTATGGAATAATTTTTCCTATGGCCGACCTCCTGCCGGGGATTGTGAGAACTAAACAGCGACGATTTTATATTAGTATGATTTACATAAAAACCACTCAATTCCTACATATTTACACATCTAACACCAAAACTTCAATTTTTACATACATGCCACAACGCCTATACATAAAAAAACTATTTATTCCACTTTCTAAAGCTTAAAATGGTTGATTTATTGATCTGAAATAAAAGATTTGGCTGCTATAAATGTAAAAAAATGAACTTTAGGTGTCAGCAATGTAAATTCAGAAGAATTAGGTGGGCTGTACATGTAAATTGGCTCTTAAATTAAAGTAGGTTATCTCACGCCTTAAATCAATGCTGATCTGTTTAGTCCGACGAATTCATTCAAATTCAAAGCGGTACTTATTATTTTTTAGTGACTCCGCTCATGATGAGCTCATGATTACCATTTTCAATTTTTATAAACTGAGAGAAGGTTCAGACTTTAGACGAGTAAAAATCCAGTTTTTTTCTTCCATCGTAATTTAGTTCAAAGATTTTAATATAAAAAATGAGTTCGCGTGACGTCCATCCTTCCCGTTAATGCACTGCTAGATACATTTTGACCTGAGAGAAATACCGACGGAACATAAGCGTTAGAAGTAAAANGCAAAGAAATGTTTGCTTATTAATCACAAACAATTTTTTTTCCTAAACAACCCCTAACAAATAAAAAATTAGATTATTAATATTAAAAAACACTTTTATTTACATTTTATAAAAGCAAATTGTTACTAATTAACAATTTGATATTCAATTACATTATTTTAAGAAAACATATGATCACAGCTCCAACTTATTCTACTAGTGAAATTTCTTCTTTGAATAAAATTCTTCATCCGAGTATTTTCAGAATTTTTTTTTTCAGAGGAACTAATGGGGGACCATGGCCGGAGGAATTATTGCGTATGCAGTGTCCGATTCTGACCGTAGAACACGGTAATCTACGGTCAGGATTATTTTAGTTTTTTTTTAAAAAAAATTAGGTGGAGCCCACCAAAATACATCCTGACCATAAATCACCAGATTTACGGTCAGGATCGTGCGTGCAGTGTCCGATCCGTATGGAATAATTTTTCCAATGGCCGATGGATTGGGAGATGGTTTACATAAAAACCACTCAATTCCTACATATTTACATATCTAACACCAAAACTTCAATTTTTACATACATGCCACCTTACCTATACATAAAAAAACTATTTATTCCACTTTCTAAAGCTTTAAATGGTTGATTTATTGACCTGAAATAAAAGATTTGGCTGCTATGAATGTAAAAAAATGAACTTTGGTGTCAGCAATGTAAATTCAGAAGAATTAGGTGGGCTGTACATGTAAATTGGCTCTTAAATTAAAGTAGGTTATCTCACGCCTTAAATCAATGCTGATCTGTTTAGTCCGACGAATTCATTCAAATTCAAAGCGGTACTAATTATTTTTTAATGACTCCGCTCATGATGAGCTCATGATTACCATTTTCAATATTTATAAACTGAGAGAAGGTTCAGACTTTAGACGAGTAAAAATCCAATTTAGTTCAAAGATTTTAATATAAAAAATGAATCGGCGTGACGTCCATCCTTCCCGTTAATGCACTGCGCTATACATTTTGACCTGAGAGAAATACCGACGGAACATTAGCGTTAGAAGTAAAAGGTATGCAGGCATCTTTTAAAGTGATATGATAAACAATTTCATGTATATATATAAAAGGTATCTGGGCGTCAGTGTTTCACAATTTAATTCGTTGTTCTATGTCAAACGGCGCCGTCGGCGCTGAACAAATTTTCAACTTATTCATTTTTGCTCTAAATTTCATCTTTTTGTTTCTTTTTTTGCTTCGAGTCCAAAAATATAACAACTTACAAGAAAACATAAAAATACTTTTTTTTGCTTTAAGTCCTAAAAATCAATAACCTACAAGAAAACATCAAAATACCTTCCATTAAAATAATATCATAAAAAATGAGTATAAAATATGGGTCTAAAAATGCATATATTTTTGGTGTATCAAGGATCAAGTTTTGACTATGTTGCAAAGTAAGGAGATATAAGTGAAAATATAAGCAGAGACGTTGTTATATTGTTGCATATAAGTAGTTATCAGGGATCACACCTCTAGCTTTTCTGAATGGATAATCAGTACCATCAGTGAAAAACATATTAGACCCAACTGAAGTGATCTGTTAAATGATTGTGATCTTCTTCCCGGTGGATTCAGTAACTGTACTTAATTGAGTGGTAGGCATTCAGACATCTTTTCTTTCAAGAATCATTAATGGATAATTACATTCGATCACATTCTTTACTCCATCTCTTGTTACTCTAGGATGTTTTTCGTTCTTGGCTTGCGTGTTGATGGGCAAGAAAGGTCGTGGGCCAGACATGTTTTGAGAATGCAAGGGGTCATTTCCCCCACCTGAAAAGATAGGCATGACCATTCTTTTCACAATAAAAATTTATTATTCAATGTATCCTTAATGCATCTTTTCGGTGACTTTGTGCCCTATTTACTTCTTCGTCGGTCACTAGTCACTTCTTGATTATAAATAGGCATATGGATTTTTTGTAAAGAAGCTTATTTTCGAACAAATTTATCAGTGTAGTTTTAAGACATGAAAGAATCGCGCTGGGTGTTCTCTGATGATGGTGGATAAATGGATTGTTATAGAGCGTGAATGATGGATCTTCTAATCCTATTGTCCTAATGTCGTTCTACTTATTCTTTGAACTCCAAAATAAAAAATTTCTTGCTTGTTGGCTCTGAATGAGGAATTTTTGGGGTTCAAAGGCTACGAAGTTTCCTTAATTCATGTTGGAGGGAGATTACCTTCCTAGGAAAAAAAAATTTTCATCATATGATTGGTCCTCACTTGTGGTTGCCAGTCTTATGGATTTACTATATAGTCCTTTTGCCACATCAGCTCATGTTGCTCAGATTCTTGAGACAGAGCATGCAATGGTAAGAACCTTTTTAATCCTTCCATGATTTTCTCATTCTTAGCTACATGCGAAGCTTTTTGAATCAACCTATGCTATTGGGAGCATCTTTTTATCCAGCTCAGCCGTCACGTCATCCTCGTCTTCTCCGAAGTGCCACGCGTCGTGTTCTAGTTCGGCGTTGCCAGCTGACTCAGCCGCCACGCGGCCCGTGTTCACTTACTTCTCCATCGTCGGACTTCATCTCGACCGTCCACCCAATAAATGCGGAAACAAATGTCATCCAACCATTGTGCCCAATCAGGCTAAAATAAGAGTTGTCCACACTAAATTGCTTTGATCTCACTTGATACTCGATGAAATTTAAATGTGGTTTGTTCCTACATGTGCATTTAATCGAGAAGAACATTTCCACGTGGTTGATCATGCATGGAAGTAAGGTTTTCTTCATAATTGCCTAAATCAAGCTCGATTTGGGGGGAAGTAATTCATACCTTGGTCCAAGAGGTGTAGCCTTGATTGAGATGGTTCTTCATGTCTGTTGTGACCTCACGAAGCTCCTCCAAGTGTCACCTTGATTTGAGGATGAGTCTAGGAATGAACTCAATCGAAGGGTGATTCGAGTTTGGTTTGGCTCTATGACAGAGGGCTCAATTGATGGCGGTTTCAGTGGGAAACTTCCTCCCTTGCTCTGGTGAAGCTTAGGAGCAAATCAATTTACAGATTGGTGGAGTTTTATGGGATGACCGTGAAAGTGTCATGTATTTGAGCTCTGAAATTGAGCTCAAACAGAGGGAATTAGGGCTGGAGAATGGTGAGGATGAGCTTTTCTGGGTTGCTACGAGGTTTGGAGAAAATTTTGGTAGAGTTTTGTTAAGGTTTGAGCATATATCTTCTCTTAGCCGTGGGGGTGATCTTAGCTATAAAGGGGGCTCTGATGGCCAACAGGGAATGCCATGGTGGCAAGGCAGCCACTTAGGTTGAGGGAAGAAGTGCTCCAGTGGCCAATGGGGCTTAGTCATCTTAGGGGGTTTAATTTTGGATATTAAACTTTGGGGACCTCTCAGGCATGGTGTTTTCTAGTAGCTGAGGTGGCTGGCCGGCCAGGGTCAGGTCACCTCTAGGGTCAAGTGAGCCAGGGGTGCTGTAAAGTCAATTCAATTTGGTTTAATGGTGGCTCCAAGGTGGAAACCCAATGGGAAATTAAGGTTTGGGTAATTTAGGCTAGGCTGAGTCTAACCACTTAGTCCAAGGGTTGGGTTTGGTTCTCTGATTGTGAGGGTGCTTGCACTGACCCTAAGGAAGGTTTGAGTGAGCCTAGGTAGTTGGCTTGGGCATGAGACAGAAGTTTAATTGTTTCATAGATGGGGAAAGTTCAAGTGAAGGAGGAAGAGGGAGTGTTCACCTCCACTTGCCAAATTTGGCAAAGTTGACTCTCCACTTGCCAAATTTGGCAAAGTTGACTCTCCACTTGCCAAATTTGGAAAAGTTGACTTTAGGATGGCTATGGAAGGCTTTATCAGTCATGTCATGATGTGTATGAGGCCATGGAAAAGTTTCATGCAAATGACAATTTATTTTTTATGAATTTTGGAAAAAAATTATGCCATGATGCTTAATTTAGATAAAGACACATATATGTATGGGAAATTTGGCATGTTGTTATGGTGAAATGATTTAGAGATCATGGGATAGTGAAGATGGAATTTTTTGTCATGTGGTCTCAATTTGGGCTTTTAGGATTTTATGAAATTGGTTTTTAGAAATGCACATTAGTATGGGCCTTTAACATGATGGTGAACTTGAATTTTAAAATTGACCATGGGCCAGTGATCCCAATTGTCTATATGCAACAGTATAACAATGAGTTTAATGATCTTTTTTCACTTATGTAATTTTACTTTACAACNGAGTGGATATATTCTCAAACAAGAGATGATAGGGAATTGTTCCTTTGTATATTATTCTTTGATCAAGGATAACATTGTAGTTTGTGCTTGTTTTAAACCTTTTTCTAACAGATATAGGAGAAGATTTTGATTTGTGTCACCTTTACTTTGTTGTTTTTTGAATTGATTACTCATGGTTGCAAATTTACGTATTGTCTCTCTAACCTTGTTTTGAGAAGCTTGATTCCCCAAGTGTAAACTCTCGATCCCCTTAATTATATTAACAACTTTTTACGATGCAAGAACTCGTCAATTTTCCCACAGGTTTTGCTCTTTTGAGGGCTTGTAATTTATTTTGATAAGGTTTATCAGTGCCCAAGTGCCTTGATACACCTAAAATATATACTGTTTTTAGACGCATTTTTATACCTATTTTTGAGATATTGCGCTTTAATAGAAGGTATTTGTGTGTTTTTCTTTCAGGTACAAGTAAAAATGTGAAAATGCTAAAAGGAGTGAAAAAGAATCAAATTTGGAGCAAAGAGATAAAAATTATGCTAAAGTGTTTTACACCTAAGCGCCAGATCCGACGCTTAAGTGCCAGAGGCAGTCATTTGGCAATTTTCTTCATTTGGCCGAATTTTGAAGGGGTATTTTAGGCACCTATTGGCTAAAGAGGGTGGTTATGACCACTAGAAATGAAAATATTATTAAAAGACTTATGAAAGAAGACATTCTTTGGAGAACACGTCGATTTGGGACACATTTTCAATAGTTATTAAGGAACCTCTTCGAGATTTATANTTTGTTTTTTAGTTTTGATTTTGGTTTTGTTTTGTTTTTTAACATGCAAGTGTTTTNTATATATATATATATATATATATATATATATATATATATATATATATATATATATATATATTGGGATACTACTCATGTATACGTATTATTATCAAGTAATATAGAACTTTTTGATTAAAAACTGAATATCGAACCCATAGGAAAAATACACAATATGCACAAACTTTCTATTTTTAAAAAGACAATTACTTAAATAAAATTTAATTCTTTTTGGTATTTTTGATATTTTGACAAAACAATAAAACTTTTAAAGATAACTGAGTTTATGTAAAAGAAAAACACTTGATATGAAAATATTTTTCTCCTTATCATGAATCAGTAATAAGTACAAGATTTCTGTTGTGGAAGTTTGCAAATTATGTTGTTTCAAATAGGAGCAATAATATTATTTTCCCTTACTAGAAATACTATAAAAAACATTGGCTAATTTACAGTTTGAATAGTTCTGAAGACCAGCTAGGCAGGGAAGATACCAACTCTCACCCTAGAGTTCCCTTGATTCCCTCCACCTGGGGGCTAACATCTAGTATCAAAACTTAAAACAAAAACCAAGTTGGGGGCTTTAACCTGTCACTTTAAAGTCCTCTAACTCTACACCCATCAATGACTATTTCACCAAGTTGGGGGCTTTAACCTGTCACATTAAAGTCCTCTAACTCTACACCCTTCAAAGTTTGTTTTCATATTTATTTGCACTCAATCATATGAATTACATTCTCATTCATACAACCTCATGTAATTCTTTTATTTATTTTCAATCAATCATATGAACTACATTCTCATTCATACAACCTCATGTGATTCTTTCTAATTTGTTGACTGAGACAATACCAGCCCGGTTCTTACATGTTCTCACAACAAATTTTAACATTTGGAATTGACTGAGACAATACTAGCCCATTACATTCTCATTCATACAACCTCATGTGATTCTTTCCAATTGTTGACTGAGACAATACAAGTCTGACTTACATGTTCTCACAATAAATTTTAACATCTGGATTGGCCAAATCAAGAAGTAAATGAAGTACATGGATTTAAATTATTCATACAACCTCATGTGATTCTTTCCAATTGTTGACTGAGACAATACCAGCTCGGTTCTTTCATGTTCTCACAACAAATTTTAACATCTGGATTGGCCAAATCAAGAAGTAAATGAAGTACATTGATTTCCTCACAAAAAATTTTAACATCTGGATAGGCCAAATCAAGAAGTAAATGAAGTACATGGATTTAAATCATCATAACTTTTTCCAAATTAAAGATCAACATTCTCCACAACTTTCATCCAACCTTTTAATTACTTATCATTTTAAGGAGAAAGCTAAAGAAAACTACTCAGATATCATGGAGAAAATAAAACCAAACTTTAGTTTAAAAGTAGGAATCATTGTCAAACCAACAAGAAGTCTCGATTAAAACCAAAAGTAGTTCAAAACAAAAGATAAGAACTTATCTCAAATCCTCCACCAAACTCTTGAAGTTCCGTTGAATTCTTCTCTTTTACAACACTCTTGACTCTCATAATAAAACTAAAAATAAAAAGGATAAAGTAAATTTGTGGTGCCTGAAAAATCTTTCCAAAACTATTTCTCAAAACTCCCCCTTCCCAACACTTTTCAGAACTTTCAAGTACACTTCAAAAAGTCTCAACTTTCTTCTTTTATAAATCTCCAAGAGCTACCTTGACAACTCTTCAAAATGTGTCCCAATTTGATGTATTCTCCAAAGGATACCTCCTTTCACAAGTCTTTTAATCATACTTTTGTTTCTAATGGTCATAACCACCCTTTTTAGTTAATAGGTGCCTCAAATGTCCCTTCAAAATTTAGCAAAATGAAGTAAACCGTCACATAACTGCCTCTGGTGCTTAAGCATGAGGCCTCTGGTGCTTAGGCGCGACCTTCTCTATTTCACTGGCGCTTAGGCGCCAAAATACTTTTGCACCATTTTCAATTTTTTGCTCCAAATTTGATCCCTTTTCACTCCTTTTAGCATTTTTCACATTTTTACTTGTACCTGAAAGAATAACACACAAATATCATTCATTAAAGCGCAATATCTCAAAAAATAGGTAAAAATGTGACTAAAAATACTATATATTTAAGGTGTATCAGCTAGTCAAATGGATTTGAAATTAGTTGAAATTGAATTTAGATATGTTGAATTTGATGTAAATTTGTAATTGGGGCATTTGATTGATCATGAAGCTCAATTTGAGAGATTTTTGGACTTTGGATCAATTTGAGGCAATTCACTTGCTTGGAATTGGGTTTAATTGGACTTAAATTTGGTCTCATTTGGATTAGGACATGATGAATTTGAGTTTATAATTGAAATTGAGGAGTTTTGAGATCAATTTAGGGAAAATTGGGGTTATATTGGACTTTAAGCACTCAAGGGTAATTTGGGGATTTTAGTCAAAATTTATCAATTTGGTGAAATTAGACCCAATAAAGTGGTTCAAATTGATTTTGAAAATATTTGGAGTGATTTGGAATGATTTTGGAGGTTTTGGGAATTTTCGGGCCACCAAGGGCATTTTGGTAATTTTGACAAATTTTGGGGCATTTTGGTAAATATGAAAATTTTGGAGTGTTTTGAGTAATTTGCATGGCATGAAATGATTTGAAATGATTTTTGAACAAAATTGAGGAATTTGACCAACATTGGAATTTTGGGGCGCTAAGGGCAATTTGATAAGTATGAGAAAGTTTAAGGATAAAAGGTTAAAATTAGGTAATTAGATAAGGTTGAGGTTTGATGCAAATGTTGATCATAGAATTACCCTAATGGTGTGATGAGACCAAAGAAACCCCATTTTGGATTCTCCATGTGCTGGTCTTATCTACCCTATTCAAGGACTAAGGATTTGGGGGACCACCCACATGGGTCTCCAAAGAGGCAAGGGAATTAAACTGGACATCTGTAGGTTAGGTTTCAAGGTTGCAAGTGGAAGTGTGAAGTACAAGTGTGTACCAGACCAAGCCATATCACCCAGAGTTAACCTTAAGGTTAGACAGTCCTACGGGGAACTCTCTTGAGTTCTCCCATATTGGCTCCACCTACTAAGTGCTAGCGGTTAGAACCAACATCTAGAACTTCAAAATGGGCAAAGAAGAATTTGGAATTTCTATTGGTGAGGGTACCATCACTAGTCCTCTAAGAATAGTCAATAGGAAAGTCATACGGCTAGATCCTAGGCTCCTAAGGAAGAAATACTAGACTCAACGAAAAATGAGGTCAACAGATCCATTTGGAGAAAAAATTTATCATGATGAAGATATACATTTTTTGTCCTTTTCCTGGAGGAGGAGGACCTTACTGGTCTATTCCTCACATCGTGAAAGGTCGGGACTTATTTATTGGTTGAAATTTGTGTGATGTTTGAAGTCATGTGAGGTGAATTTTTAACATTGAATTAATCTCTTAGTAAATTCCTCAATATCTTTCCAAAGCACAGGGAAATATTAGTCTTGCCTGAGAATTCTACTCTCAAGGGTTCTTTCACCGAAGTGCGTTTTGCATTTCCCTGAGTGAGCTTCCTACAGAATTCCAGTTTTTTTGGTCTTCCCTAACTCAGCTAAGAAAGGTGGAAGTGATAGTTATTTCGGAAAAGCTCCCTATCGATGATCAAGTAGTATGTGGTCATGATCTTTAACTGATGAGGATCTTTTATGTATGCGGGACCATGTCTAATGATAGATATTATAGTATCAATCAACCCAACTATTGGTTGATTATATTTATATGCTTATGACTCTGGCTTATTTAATGTTCAACCAATCTAATGCGACAGACCATTTTTCGTAGGGACCATCTCTTTTGGATAGTAGGTTAGAAAATTGGTTTTCTTCGCGTGGGATGTTTTCAATCTAGAAATGCTCAAGCTTGCTTATCTATGTTTTAACCCATCAAGTATTTGAGCACCACCTCATCCCATGTTTCAAACAAATTGTTCATCTGATTTACTACTGTCTAAGAGTTTGATTTGACTAGAAGATGGGTCACTATGATCCTTATTACAAACATTAGGCCAACAACTACTGTGTTTGATTGTTGGAGACAACAACTAGTGTCCCATATTCCGCTTGATTGTTGGAGGCAACAAAGCCATGCTGAATTGAGTCACTTAAGATTTATTTGGAAGGGCTGTGCAAAATCATGCCCCCTTTTTGTTTTTTTTCTTTTTTTTTTTTTTGCATTTTTCTTGAAGCTCCGTCTACCTGGAGTATCATAGCTTATCTTTTTTGAGTTGATTTCTTCATTTAATATTCTTTCAGAGAAATCAGCTAAGAATTCAACTATAACTTAAGCTTTGATTTCAACTCTAGGGGTGTAGTTGGTATCAAACTTAATCAATTCCACTGTCCCATTGCAGTCTTCCTAAATGGTTGGGTTTGGACAATACAAACTTCAAACGCCCTTGACTCTTAAACCTCATATGGCCGACCTACTGGCAGAGTTTATATTGTTCCAGAGGTAGACCAGTAAATTAACTTTCTTTTTTACGGCATAGTAATTTCAAATTTTCATCTCATGTTTTTTATAACTTCTATTTCAATTCCAGGTTCTTCCCACCTAGGGCACCCATGATAGAGATCACGGAGAGCTGTCGGAGACGATATGATCAATAGTTTTTCTCATGAAAACAAATCTCGATTGGAGTTCAAGGTATGATATTTTAATTTGAAATAAAATTTTGATTTTTACTTTTTTTTATATTAATCAAACTTACATAATTTTTAATTTGCAGAAGTCCTACTGGTTGCCCACCACCAGATTCGGCAGCTTATTAAGGTTCGTGACAACCATCGACTCGGGGATATGTTCACCACAGCATATAAGAAGGGGCAAAGGACTACGTGAGTAGATGAGGATGTTTGGGCTGATTTGAATAGAGCTTGGTCCTCTCCAATACTAATGGAAAAGAAAGATAAACCAGCAGAATCAAACAATGGAAGGAGCTAGAGGGGCCGCACTCCACATTAGAGTTTCAATTCCCCACACAGAGCACTACGAGAGACTAGTAAAATTATCTCAAAGTTCAGAACCTTATAAACTTATGTAATTATGTGATTCTTATATTTATTTAATCATGTACACAGGTCAAGGTGCTTGTCCATGAGCCATCCACTGCAAAATTACATGTTCTCACTTATTGGCGCTTAGACAAACGACAATGGGTCTCCGACCACTCTCAGTGTGCCAATATAAGTTAAAAAATTTAATCATTTTTTTTTGCTATTAATATTTAAAATTACAATCAATGTTTAAGTTTTGTTATGTAGGAGTGAAAACATCTCTGGAAGAGACATAAAAAGGTGGCTAGCCAGACCTCTCCGTTTGCTAGTTTGTTTTTGAGATGTGAATGCAAGTGACGAGGAAGAAGAAGGGGAAGGTGTACGACCTAGGTGCAAAAGGCATAGAATTGGAGGTCGAGCGCTCTTATGCAGCTGTGGGTGGTCCTCGCTCATTACAAGCTCAGCATGAGGAGCTTGCCAGGCGGGTCACGTTGATGAAGAGCTTCGACAAGTGCATGAAGGCTAGCATATGGTTTTATATGGTCTAACATGCACGGCAAAGAGTTTTGATCGCTAGGGCAAGTGACATATGAGTGATTGTTACGAGGATTTGGAGGAGGAGCAAGAGCATGAGGAGGATGAGGTGTAGGATTAATATTTTTGTTATCAGTTTGTTGATGTTCCCCATCATAGTGGTTGATTAGTTTTTATTTTCATTTATGTCTGTTTATTTTCAGTTTCTGTAATTTTGAACTTTGAACGCTTTGATTGTTTATCTTTAATTTAATTTGTTATCATTATTTTGATATGTTAGTAATTTCTTTTTCTCAGTTTTGATTATAGATAAATATGATATTATGTTGCATATGCGCAGACATGGGAAAATCTTATCGTTATGCCTTTTTTTTTTTTTTCTTATTGATTTACAATGGATTAGCATCAGATCAACGTCGAAATGTTCCAATGCAAGAACAACAATAATTGGCTTGATATCTGTCATCTTAATTTGACGCTACATGCAAATTTGCATTGGAATAAGCTTGACACTAACTAGTGTCTTGCATCCACCTTTGTCGACGCTAATTAGCATGGACCAACGTAAACTTAGTGTCGACAATTTTCTCGACAAAAATTTATAGTGACAATCTTAAAATGCTAATTCCGACGCAAATAAAACTTTTACGCAATGTCGATGTAAAATTAATTAGTGATACCCATTTTAGTGATACCCATTTTAACAATCTTAAAATGCTATTTCCGACGCAAATAAAAATTTTACGCAATGTCGATGTAAAATTAATTAGTGATACCCATTTTAAAATCAAAATTTTTTCAACATTAATCTGACGCTAAACTTGATTAACTTCGGATATTGGAAATATGTATGATTGGTGTGGGAAATATCTGACAATTATTAGTGTAAAAAATATCCGACGCTAATCTCCATGTTTTCTTTAGAGGGTGCACTCCATAGTCTCTTTTATCTCCCCTTGTATAAAGCTCTTTTTGCAGATTGGAGTCTGAATTCCAGTAAAGCCCTTTTTTTATAGAGGAAAGGTAGAGCAAACAAAGCAAAATAAGAAAGGGGTTTCTAAAGTGGATCCCATCACAACCATGTATTCTTATACTAACTAACACACATACCAAAGTTATTCAATTAGGAGAGATAGGAAAAGCTCACCATAAATCGAAATTATGATTCCAAATAAGGAGACCTGTCCACATAGTTAAAATTCTAGTAATCAAACATTACACAAAAGCTACTTTCTAACGTACGTGTATTTTTAAAAAACTATTACTCTTGCAGGGACCCTATAATTCTTACATTTGAATAATGATGATAAGACTTTCTAACTAGTATGTAGTCCTTAAGAAACAACCATCTAGATATTACAAGCAGAGATGAAAAGTATAATTGGGGGAAAGAAAAAGCTTGTCACACATTCACCATTGAATTCAATTGCAAAATATTATATGAATAAATAATTACATTATTTATGAAAAAAAAAGAGATGAGACGTCAATATTCAACAATTATGAAGATTTCTAAAAGTATATTTTTCAAATCTAATATTACATCTTATGGCTTCTTTAGACCAAAAAGGAAAAAGCACAAGTTTAGGCGGCATTTTGCATAGAAATGGAGAACAATGCTTAGGAAAGTGGTGGTCCTACAACGAATAAATCAACGCAAATTCTAACTTCTTTTTTTTTGGTCATTGAAAGAAAATGCTAGTTTTCTCTTAAAAAATTTGTGTTCAAAGTTTTATATATATGCAATGTATGTTTATAATTGAATTTACTAAAACATTACATACAGGGCACCCAAAATATTGCTATTTACAAATCAAACATTTTATTTCATACATTTTTCAAACTCTTACTCAAATATCAAAGGTCATACAAAGCCCCAACCCATATTTTTCATTTTTATCTGTTAATAATGGTTTGATCGTGATAGGTATAAATGCATTGATTTCATAATTCAAAAAACCATCTTGGTGCTTGATTTATAAATGGCTATGTTTCTTGTGCTGCATGAAACTATTATATGAAAGAAAAATTCCATATTTACCTCGCCCCATTCTTAGCGAGAAAATTATCAAACATAAGTATGCATGCTTTATAAAAGAAAAATAAATATAGAAATAACTCAGAGGACACACCAGCAAATTTGTAAAAAAAAAGGAAAAAAAATTCCTGCAACAACATTCATGTTGGGTTCGAGATCAGCTGCCCTTCACAGGATATATATATATATATATA
>JXCR01097188.1:186464-234863 GCA_002079205.1 Phalaenopsis hybrid cultivar | reverse complement strand
TGCACTTCTTCAGTTACAGCATTAGCACTGATGTTCTTTATTTTCTTAGGATTTTTGCGGTTTTTCTTTATGTGGTCAGTTTTGTCACAATTCCAGCAGGTTGCTTGTTGATCAGGCTTTGACTTCCTTTTGCCTTTGTGTTTTGATTTTGATATTCCTCTGTTTGATTTATTGTCTTGTGACCTCTCTCTGGAATCAACATTCAGTGTTGAACTCGAACCTGAGGCCTCGCTATAATCCTTCTTGCGCACCTCTTCGGCCAAAATTAAGTCATGAATATCATTNGGCTTTGACTTCCTTTTGCCTTTGTGTTTTGATTTTGATATTCCTCTGTTTGATTTATTGTCTTGTGACCTCCCTCTGGAATCAACATTCAGTGTTGAACTCGAACCTGAGGCCTCGCTATAATCCTTCTTGTGCACCTCTTCGGCCAAAATTAAGTCATGAATATCATCATATTTCAACTTAGTTTTATCTGCAAAGTTGTTAATTGTCATCCTCATGTCTTACCAAATATTTGGCAATGAAGCCAACAGTATCAGCGCTCGTATCTCATCGTAAAAGCCAATTTCAACAGACGACAATTAATTTGTGATGATGTTGAAATCATTCAGATGTTGAACGACAGNTCATGTCTTACCAAATATTTGGCAATGAAGCCAACAGTATCAGCGCTCGTATCTCATCGTAAAAGCCAATTTAAACAGACGACAATTAATTTGTGATGATGTTGAAATCATTCAGATGTTGAACGACACACACTTTCTGTCATTTTTAAGTTGAATAATTTTTTCATCAGATGTACTTTGTTATTCGTCGATAGCTTTTCATACAAACTTGATAAAGCCGTCATGAGATCTGCAGCCGTTCTCTCTTTGATGACGTTGTGGGAACAGATCTTGACAGGGTTAGTCGAATAACCCTCAGAACTTGTAGATCCAACTGATTTCATTCAGTCTCTTCCATCTTCTCTGGTCGTTTTCTTAGTAACGGAAGATGAAGTTTCTTCCCATAGAGAAGCCTTTTATCTGCATCCTCCGGTAACCAAAATTTGTGCCGTCGAACTTTTCGATCCTCGAAACCTTCACTTAGTCTTCGGCCATCGTTCTTCCTTAGATTCGAACCGAGGTTTTGATACCAGTTGTTGTGAAAAACGATGACGAAAAATAAAAAAAGAAATTGAAACGAGAAAAATATACCAGAAAAAAGCGACACAAAATTTACGTGGTTCGACAATTTTGCCTACGTTCACGGAGTTGCAGAGGATTTTATTGCTTCGAGGAATTACACCGTCGAACACCTCGATGATTACAAAAAAAAAAAATCTCATTTTTCTCTCTTCCCCCCCCCTTCCCTCTCTTTCTCTAAATGAGTTACAGCCAAAAGGAAATGAGAAAACTAAAGGAATCCCGTAGACTTCCTAGCACAATAATCCAAGGGAGAAAAAAAGACAAACTTTTCTTTTATTCTCCTTTCCAGTCGTGGGTTTCAGGTGTGCTTTAGGTAGAGATTATCTTGGCCCTTGTATAAGAAGCAAAAAGACTAATTAAGGAAACCCATTTCCGCATGAGGGAGAGCGGGACCGTGTGGAGAAAGGCGGGACTGCATGGAGAAAGGCGGGAGACTTTGGCGAGATCCAATCCAGGCNCCCTTGTATAAGAAGCAAAAAGACTAATTAAGGAAACCCATTTCCGCATGAGGGAGAGCGGGACCGTGTGGACAAAGGCGGGACTGCATGGAGAAAGGCGGGAGACTTTGGCGAGATCCAATCCAGGTGATGAAGCTTAATAAAGGAAGGAGTAATCAATTTATCATAATTGTTAAATGCTGGAGCCCAGTCCACATAATCAATTATAATAAATTGATTACTCCTTCCTTTAGTAAGATTCATTATCTGGATTGAATCCCGCCAAAGTCTCCCACTTTTCTCCACGCGGTTCGGCCCTCTCTCACCTGGAAATGAGTTTCTTTATTCAGTCTTTTTGTTTCTTATATAAGGGTTAAGCTAATCTCTATCCAAAGCACACCAAAAACCCACGGCTGGAAAAAAAGAAGAAAAGAAAAGTTTTTAAATTTTTTTCTCCCTTGGATTCTTGTGCTAGGAGGTTTATGGGATTCCCTTAGATTTCCCTTTTCTTTTTGGTCGTAACTCATTTAGAGAAAAGAGAGAGAGGGGAAGAGAGAGAGGGGAAGAGAGAGAAAAATGAGAGATTTTTTTCTTGTAAACGTGGAGNAAGAAAAGAAAAGTTTTTAAATTTTTTTCTCCCTTGGATTCTTGTGCTAGGAGGTTTATGGGATTCCCTTAGTTTTCCCTTTTCTTTTTGGTTGTAACTCATTTAGAGAAAAAGAGAGAGAGGGGAAGAGAGAGAGGGGAAGAGAGAGAAAAAGGAGAGATTTTTTTCTTGTAAACGTGGAAGCGTTCGACGGTGTAATTCCTTGAAGCAACAAAATTCTTTGCAACTCCGTGGACGTAGGCAAAATTGTCGAACCACGTAAATTTTGTGTAGCCTTTTTCTGGTGTATTTTTCTCGTCCCAATTTCTTTTTTTCATTTTTCGTCGTCGTTTTTCATAACAACTGGTATCAGAGCCCCGGTTCGGATCCGAGGAAGAAAGATGGTCGAAGATGAAGTGAAGGTTTCGGGGATCGACAAGTTCGACGGCACAGATTTTGGTTACTAGAGGATGCAGATAAAGAACTATCTCTATGGGAATAAACTTAATCTTTCGTTACTGAGAAAGCGTCCAGAGAATATGGAAGAGACTGAATGAAATATGTTGAATCGACAAATTTTGGGGGTTATTCGACTAACACAGTTGAGATTCGTTGCCCACAATGTCATCAAGAAGAGGACGACTGCAAATCTCATGACGGCTTTATCAGGTATGTATGAAAAACCATCGACAAATAACGAGGTGCATCTGATGAAAAAGTTATTTAACTTAAAGAATGTGGAAGGTGTGTCTGTCGTTCAACATCTGAATGATTTCAACACCATCACAAATCAATTGTCGTCTGTTGAAATTGATTTTGACGATAAGATACGAACGTTGATACTGTTGGTTTTATTGTCAAATAGTTGAGAAATCATAAGGATAACAGTTAGCAACTCTGCAGTTAAAACTAAGTTGAAATATGATGATATTCGTTACTTGATTTTGGCTGAAGAGGTGCGAATGAAGCATTCTGGCGATGCCTCAGGTCGAGTTCAACACTGAATGTTGATTCCAAAGGGAGATTATAGGACAATAATTCAAACAGAGGAAGATCAAAATTAAAACATAAAGGCAAGGGTAAGTCAAAGTCTGGTCAGCAAACAACCTGCTAGGATTGTAGCAAAATTGGACACATAATAAGAATTACAAAAGCATTAAGAAGCCGGAGAACATCAGTGCTAATGTTGTAACTGAAGAAGTACATGATACACTATTGTTTGCAGTTCATAGCTCCGTCGACGACTGAATACTGAACTCAAGGGTTTCTTTTCATACATATTCCCACCAGGAGTTAATGCAAAACTATGTTGCAGTTGACTTTGAGAAGGTCTACCTGACTGATAGAGCAACTTTGAACTTAGTGGAGATGGGAGATGTTGAAATTGCACTCCCTAACAAAAACAAATGGATCTTGCAAAAGGTTAGACACATTTCTGAATTGAGAAAGAATCTCATATTTGTTGGGCAGCTCGATGAGAGTGGTCATTCAGTAGTGCTCTCTGATAGCACCTAGAATGTTACCAAAGAAGCACCGGTATTAGCTCAGGGTAAGAAGACTGATACGCTATATATAACTACTGGTCTAATCAACAATGTTGAAACTACAGTTGCAGAGGGCACAACAAACATGTGACAGGTTTGGACACATGAGTCAGAGAGGTATGAAAGTGCTTCAGTCCAGAGACAAGCTTCCAGAACTAAAATCAGTTGATCTCAACATGTGTGAAAGTTTTATTATGGGGAAACATAAGAATGTCAGTTTCCTGAAAGGTGACAGGGTGTCAAAGGCAGGAAAACTAAAACTGGTACACACCGATGTGTGGGGGTCTTCCCCAGTGGCATCTCTTAAAGGCTCTCGATATTACGTCACATTCATAGATGACCACAGCAGAAAAGATATAAGATTATTTTCTGAAACGCAAATCTAATATATTTACTGTGTTCAAAACTTGGAAGACCATGATTGAAATAGAGATATATCTAAAACTAAAACGATTGAGGTCTGATAATGGTGGTGAGTACATTGATGGTAGATTCAAGAAGTACTGTGCAGCTCAGAGTAACAGAATAGAGAAGATCATTCCAAGAGCACCACAGCAAAATGGAATTGCATAACGCATGAACATAACCATCAATGAGCGTGTCAGGAGCATGAGATTGCACTCCAGACTACCACCAACCTTCTGGGCAGATGCGGTCAGCACTGCAATTTACTTGATCAACAGAGAGTCATCCGTTCCATTAGACTGTAAATTACCTAAGAAGGTCTGGAGCGGCAAAGAGTTCAAATTTTCTCATCTTAAGAATTTTGATTGTCTTTCTTATGTTCTAATCAATTCTGATGCACGTAACAGGCTTAAGGCTGAGTCAAAGAAATGTTATTTCATTGGCTATTGAGACGAAGCATTTGACTATCGTTTCTGGGATGATCAGAATCAGAAGATTATCAGAAGCAGAAATATGATCTACAAAAACTAGTACAAATTCTGAAGTAGCTCCTCAGGAATCGGAGTTCGTGAGGTTTGATGATCTACTAGATGTCACAGTACAGAGCGGAGATGGGAATGACGAGAAGAATGGGTCTGAGGTACTCATTCCTATTATTCCGCAGTCAGGTTCATAGTCATTCACTATTCTAGTCGTCGTTCGTAGGTCAGTTGAGAACAGACGTTCACACAGCGTTACCAACTTTGAACTACATCTTGCTGACAGATAGTGGACAACTACAGAGCTATGAAAAAACCTTAGCAGATGAAAACTTTAGCAAGTGGGAGCTGCCCATGAAGGAGGAGATAGATTCCTTGCTGGAAAATCAGACATGGGAGCTGACAGAACTTCCACAAGGGAAGAAGGTATTGCACAACAAGTGNCCACAGCAAAATGGAATTGCATAACGCATGAACATAACCATCAATGAGCGTGTCAGGAGCATGAGATTGCACGCCAGACTACCACCAACCTTCTGGGCAGATGCGGTCAGCACTANGAATCCCGTAGACTTCCTAGCACAATAATCCAAGGGAGAAAAAAAGACAAACTTTTCTTTTATTCTCCTTTCTAGTCGTGGGTTTCTGGTGTGCTTTAGGTAGAGATTATTTTGGCCCTTGTATAAGAAGCAAAAAGACTAATTAAGGAAACCCATTTCCGCATGAGGGAGAGCGGGACCGTGTGGAGAAAGGCGGGACTGCATGGAGAAAGGCGGGAGACTTTGGCGAGATCCAATCCAGGCGATGAAGCTTAATAAAGGAAGGAGTAATCAATTTATCATAATTGTTAAATGCTGGAGCCCAGTCCACATAATCAATTATAATAAATTGATTACTCCTTCCTTTAGTAAGATTCATTATCTGGATTGAATCCCGCCAAAGTCTCCCACTTTTCTCCACGCGGTTCGGCCCTCTCTCACCTGGAAATGAGTTTCTTTATTCAGTCTTTTTGTTTCTTATATAAGGGTTAAGCTAATCTCTATCCAAAGCACACCAAAAACCCACGGCTGGAAAAAAAGAAGAAAAGAAAAGTTTTTAAATTTTTTTCTCCCTTGGATTCTTGTGCTAGGAGGTTTATGGGATTCCCTTAGATTTCCCTTTTCTTTTTGGTCGTAACTCATTTAGAGAAAAGAGAGAGAGGGGAAGAGAGAGAGGGGAAGAGAGAGAAAAATGAGAGATTTTTTTCTTGTAAACGTGGAGGCGTTCGACGGTGTAATTCCTTGAAGCAACAAAATTCTTTGCAACTCCGTGGACGTAGGCAAAATTGTCGAACCACGTAAATTTTGTGTAGCCTTTTTTCTGGTGTATTTTTCTCGTCCCAATTTCTTTTTTTCATTTTTCGTCGTCGTTTTTCATAACAACTGGTATCAGAGCCCCGGTTCGGATCCGAGGAAGAAAGATGGTTGAAGATGAAGTGAAGGTTTCGGGGATCGACAAGTTCGACGGCACAGATTTTGGTTACTAGAGGATGCAGATAAAGAACTATCTCTATGGGAAGAAACTTAATCTTCCGTTACTGAGAAAGCGTCCAAAGAAGATGGAAGAGACTGAATGAAATATGTTGAATCGACAAATTTTGGGGGTTATTCGACTAACACAGTTGAGATTCGTTGCCCACAATGTCATCAAGAAGAGGACGACTGCAGATCTCATGACGGCTTTATCAGGTATGTATGAAAAACCATCGACAAATAACGAGGTGCATCTGATGAAAAAGTTATTTAACTTAAAGAATGTGGAAGGTGTGTCTGTCGTTCAACATCTGAATGATTTCAACATCATCACAAATCAATTGTCGTCTGTTGAAATTGATTTTGACGATAAGATACGAACGTTGATACTGTTGGTTTTATTGTCAAATAGTTGAGAAATCATAAGGATAACAGTTAGCAACTCTGCAGTTAAAACTAAGTTGAAATATGATGATATTCGTTACTTGATTTTGGCTGAAGAGGTGCGAATGAAGCATTCTGGCGATGCCTCAGGTCGAGTTCAACACTGAATGTTGATTCCAAAGGGAGATTATAGGACAATAATTCAAACAGAGGAAGATCAAAATTAAAACATAAAGGCAAGGGTAAGTCAAAGTCTGGTCAGCAAACAACCTGCTAGGATTGTAGCAAAATTGGACACATAATAAGAATTACAAAAGCATTAAGAAGCCGGAGAACATCAGTGCTAATGTTGTAACTGAAGAAGTACATGATACACTATTGTTTGCAGTTCATAGCTCCGTCGACGACTGAATACTGAACTCAAGGGTTTCTTTTCATACATATTCCCACCAGGAGTTAATGCAAAACTATGTTGCAGTTGACTTTGAGAAGGTCTACCTGACTGATAGAGCAACTTTGAACTTAGTGGAGATGGGAGATGTTGAAATTGCACTCCCTAACAAAAACAAATGGATCTTGCAAAAGGTTAGACACATTTCTGAATTGAGAAAGAATCTCATATTTGTTGGGCAGCTCGATGAGAGTGGTCATTCAGTAGTGCTCTCTGATAGCACCTAGAATGTTACCAAAGAAGCACCGGTATTAGCTCAGGGTAAGAAGACTGATACGCTATATATAACTACTGGTCTAATCAACAATGTTGAAACTACAGTTGCAGAGGGCACAACAAACATGTGACAGGTTTGGACACATGAGTCAGAGAGGTATGAAAGTGCTTCAGTCCAGAGACAAGCTTCCAGAACTAAAATCAGTTGATCTCAACATGTGTGAAAGTTTTATTATGGGGAAACATAAGAATGTCAGTTTCCTGAAAGGTGACAGGGTGTCAAAGGCAGGAAAACTAAAACTGGTACACACCGATGTGTGGGGGTCTTCCCCAGTGGCATCTCTTAAAGGCTCTCGATATTACGTCACATTCATAGATGACCACAGCAGAAAAGATATAAGATTATTTTCTGAAACGCAAATCTAATATATTTACTGTGTTCAAAACTTGGAAGACCATGATTGAAATAGAGATATATCTAAAACTAAAACGATTGAGGTCTGATAATGGTGGTGAGTACATTGATGGTAGATTCAAGAAGTACTGTGCAGCTCAGAGTAACAGAATAGAGAAGATCATTCCAAGAGCACCACAGCAAAATGGAATTGCATAACGCATGAACATAACCATCAATGAGCGTGTCAGGAGCATGAGATTGCACTCCAGACTACCACCAACCTTCTGGGCAGATGCGGTCAGCACTGCAATTTACTTGATCAACAGAGAGTCATCCGTTCCATTAGACTGTAAATTACCTAAGAAGGTCTGGAGCGGCAAAGAGTTCAAATTTTCTCATCTTAAGAATTTTGATTGTCTTTCTTATGTTCTAATCAATTCTGATGCACGTAACAGGCTTAAGGCTGAGTCAAAGAAATGTTATTTCATTGGCTATTGAGACGAAGCATTTGACTATCGTTTCTGGGATGATCAGAATCAGAAGATTATCAGAAGCAGAAATATGATCTACAAAAACTAGTACAAATTCTGAAGTAGCTCCTCAGGAATCGGAGTTCGTGAGGTTTGATGATCTACTAGATGTCACAGTACAGAGCGGAGATGGGAATGACGAGAAGAATGGGTCTGAGGTACTCATTCCTATTATTCCGCAGTCAGGTTCATAGTCATTCACTATTCTAGTCGTCGTTCGTAGGTCAGTTAGGAACAGACGTTCACACAGCGTTACCAACTTTGAACTACATCTTGCTAACAGATAGTGGACAACTACAGAGCTATGAAAAAACCTTAGCAGATGAAAACTTTAGCAAGTGGGAGCTGCCCATGAAGGAGGAGATAGATTCCTTGCTGGAAAATCAGACATGGGAGCTGACCCAGGTAAAGACTGAGGTTAATGACAGTAAAAAGTACAAAGTCAGACTAGTTGTAAAAGGATTTTAGAAGAGGCAAGACATTGATTACTCTGAAATCTTTTCTCCTGCGGTGAAGCTCACAACCATTAGGATGATACTGGCGATGGTTGTTACCGAAGACTTATTTCTGGAGCAATTAGATGTGAAGACAATTTTTTCTTCATAGAGATCTTGAAGAAGACAACTACATGCGCCAACCTGAATGGTCTGTGGTACCAGAAAAGGAGGATTCCGTTTGCAAACTGAAGAAGAGGTTGTACAGCCTGAAGCAAGCTTCCAGACAGTGGTACAAGAAGTTTGATAAATTCATGCTCAATGTGTGGTACAACAAATATCAGAAAGATCACCATTGCTATGTCAGGTACTTTGACAACTCTTATATCATGCTACTGTTGTATGTGAATGATATGTTTATTGCAGGGGCCGGCATTGATGAGATAAATAATTTTAAGAAACAGATGTCAGAGCACTTTGCAATAAAGAATTTGGGAGCGGCAAAGCAAATCCTTGACATGAGGATTGTCAGAAATCGAGTCAATGGTACGTTGAGGCTTCCACGGGCTGAATATGTGAAAAAGGTGTTTAACAGTTTCAATATGGATCATGCCAAATCAGTTGCCACACCTTTGGGCAGTCACTTCAGACTCAGCAAAAATCAATCACCCAAGTCAGAAGAGAAACAAGACTGCATAAGTAAGGTTTCTTATACTTCAGTTATTTATTCACTTATGTATGTTATGGTTTGCACCAGACTGGATATTGCTTATGCAGTGGGAGTTGTGAGCAGATACATAAATAATCCAGGGAATGAACATTGGGAAGCTGTGAAGTGGACCTTAAGATACCTAAGAGGCTCTTCAGAGACTTGCTTGTGTTTCTCAGAAAAGAGCCCGGAGGTACAAGGCTATGTTGATGCAGATTTAGTTGGAGACATTGACAGTAAGAAGAGTACTACATGTTATGTTTATACTTTTGGTGGTACTGCAGTGTCATGGGGCTCAAATCTACAGAAGACAGTTTCTTTGTCCACTACAAAAGCTGAATATGTTGCAGTGTCAGAGGTTGCTANCATTTTTAAGAATAAAGGGGATGCACAAGAGTGTGCAAATTATAGAGGAATTAAGTCGATGTGCCATACTTTAAAATTATGGGAGACGGTAATTGAACATAGGTTAAGACGCATCACAAAAATTTANAAAATATTACAAAATAAATAGTTGTCAAGATATTTTTCATTCTACTTGGGTCATATCACTCGACATACTTTTTATATCCATTCAAATATCAAATCAATTGATCAAATTCGTTCAGATGAATAAAAATTTTATGAAATTTAATACAGTGTGAACATTTGAACCCTTAACTCAGTAACTTCTCTCAGAGCTCAAACAGAAATGTAAGGTCCATACATCAACGTTGGCAATCAATCCTTAGCCCCAAGTAAAGCATGCACCGGGTTATAGTGAAACTATAAGAAGATAGGTGGCGCTACCGCAGTCATTGATGCCACCATGGCAGCCATTCGCCATCTCCGCTAGCCCCAGCTTCAACTAACCGACGATGGTCGCCGCCCACCACAGTCATTGAGCATCACTGTCAATCGTCATTGGTCGCCACTCGCCACCACTCAAAGGTTTTACAATACATTCTTTTTTCAGTGTGCTCACCCAAACACAAAATGCAAATTCATCCATTTTTAATGTATTCATGCAAATAATAATATTTACTTCTCAATAAAATACATTTCCTTTTCTCTGCACTTTCAAGTCTGTTTCTTTTTCAGCAAACAAACATTCCCCTGGTTTAAAAGAAATCTATGAGGAAGACAAGCCTAATTAAGATGTTATTAATCTGCCATCCTGAATAGTCATAGACTTTAATTGAATTAATTAGCAAAGGTAGTCAACCGAATCTAAATAAAAGAAGATATGAGTTCCCTTGTCCAAAGAGGCTTAACAAATTCTATATTCAAACTTTTTTTTGTTTTGTTTTTTTTTTTTTTTTTGAATGGATGAAAAGATGCATTCCACTTTGCTTGGACCGTATCAATTCCACTTGAATATCCCAAAGGCCATGGTTCAACCCTTATACCTATGTAAAGTTTGTGGAATTTTAAAGGGGAGCTATAAAATTGGTAAAAAGAAGTAAATTGCTTCACAAGAAAAATTAAGTTATGAAAAAGCACAACCCAATTTTTAAAATTGTGCAATTGGGTATTAAGATATTTTTTTTTTGTTTACATTAGTGAAGCGAGTGGTAAGCCTTGAAATGGTTTGAGGTGTACGCCTCACAAATTGAAATTTGCATTAAGTCAAAATAAAGAGATAAAAATAATATAATAGAATCACACATGCGCGCGCGCACACACACACACATAAATTGCATAAACTACAAAATATCATGCGGTAACTTCAAAAAATAAAAATATAATGTTAAAATCAACTACTCAACTATCAAACTAACATAAATATATAAAATAAAAGATGAGTTTAGCCTAATAAACTTCTCTCATTCCTATTGTCCAACGAACATAATAACATCCAAAAATTTAAATAAAAAACATGATAAATAATCATAAGATGGAGCAATAGGTGACCGTGGAGGCAACAAGAGCAGCTAGTGGCAATAGCAGGAGTTCGCGACGGCAGTAGCAAATGAAGGTACCTACAAGAGTAGTAGACGGTGGTGGCTGCAACAAGAAGATAAATATAGCAGAAGCAGACAGCTGTTGTAGAAGATAAATGTTGTTTATTTGCTATTGTAGTAGACGATGGTGGTTGCAACAAGAAGATTAATCTACCAATGTAAGCAAGCATTTATCTTCTGATTTAATTAAATCTAAATACCTATAGCAGAAGCAGGCAACTGCTGTTGCAGGAGCAACAAGCAATAGTGGTGGTGCTGACACTAGAAACAACAAACGACGCTGGTGGTACAAGCAACAAAAGCAGCAAGCAGCGATGCTGGGAAGCTTGATTGTGGAGAAGGAACCTCTTGTGCATGATAATGCGACTTTGATTCATATTTGAACCGTCTAATAAAGAGGAAAAAAATCTAAGCACGAGAGGAGCACACCTTAGTGGAATTGCGGCTTGGCTCGCCTTGAGGCGGGACTCAACCAATGTGAGGCATACGCCTTGCCTGAGCTCTTCGAGGCATATGCCTTCAAGCATTTTTCTTCAGAATTAGGTTAAGAAGGGTCACATATTACATAATTTTAAACAATGGTACTACCTAGAGATTTTAGACTCGTACTAGGACTGCATGTTACTAGTTTGAAGGTTTTTCATAAGCACAAACTCCACAATTAATTCCCTCACTTGTTAGGGAAGGAACTTTAAATAAAGGTCAGCTGAGTAAAGATCTTAGATAGATTTGCGTTATGATGTCTTTCTTAAAGCAGAAGATAAATGCTTTGCTTACACGCTTCAGGTAGATGAGTTTGACAAACATCCAAGGGGAAGACAGACCTAATGAAAATTGTAGAATCCAGAAAGTATTTTATTCCATTGCATCTCATATATTATACTACACGACATATAGATAAATATAAAAAAAAAACAAAATAGGAACTCCTCTAAATAGGAAAGAACATAAAAAAGGAAATATAAATAAAACAAAACATCATTAATGGAGAATATTCTAAGAGAAAAGAAAAAATTTCTTCCAAATAAAGATTTGTTCTTTCCTACAATCCCTCTCAAGCTAGATTGTTTATATTGTACAAACAAAGCTTGAACTTCAAATCTTCACGGCCAACCCTTAGTACTCCTTTGATGACAATATAAACAATTTGAAATCTTGTGGAAACATAGCAAAAGCTAAATAATTGTATTGTTAACATTTTCTAAAATGAAGTGTCGGTCAATCTTAATGCATTTTGTTATGTCAAAATGCACAGGTTTCTTAGCTATAATAATAGCTGTTTGACTAACATTGGACATCTTGATTATGTCTTTTCTCTAAACTTGAGGCTCTTTAAATAGCCTTTGAATCCACATTCCCACATATATTCCTAGTGCAAGAGCATGAAATTCAGATTGTGCACTGCGACGACAAATTATTTTTGCTTCTCCACGTGACGAAATTGCCCCTAATGCATAAACAATATCCAGTGATTGATTCTCTATCAATTATCTCTCCCACCCAGCCAGCATCTCTGTATACCTCAATCTCACGGCTTTCAATTCTTTTGAAGAGCAGACCATGTTTTGGATTCATTTTTAAGTATCTCAAGATTTTGTGTACTGCTTCCTTATTCTTGTGTTTACTTACTAGACTGACTAAGTATGCAATATTGATTTACTACAAGAGAGTAGAAATCAAAACTATATTAAGTTTAGCAATATGTGCAAATATTTCCTGATAGTCAATCTTATATGATTGTCTGAATCTTTGGCTCTATTATGGCTTTGAAGCTCTCTACACTTTTATCTCTGTATTTGACTGTGAATATCCATTTGCAGCCTACAAGGTTTTCTCCAAGAGGCAATTTTGCCAGTGTCCATGTATTATTTTTTCTAGAGCACGAATTTCATTCTCAACTGATTGTTCCCATGCAGGAACTCTTAAAGCTTCTTGGATAGAGTTGGGAACCTACACACTATCAAGGTTTGTCACAAACACTTTGCAAGGTGATAGTAAGTTCCAATAAGTTGCATATCTTTCAATTGAATGATCAGTGCGCCCTTGAATACATTTTTTTGTATGATTGGTTGATTAAGTTCATCAATAAATGATATAAGAGAGTCATGAGATGACGAATCCATACCATTATGATTATCAGAAGTAGGAGCATTTGGTTATGGCTTCTAACAATCCTGAGTTTGCATAGTATCATCTACATGCTCAGTGATCCTAGTGTAGAGATAAAGTTCCTGCGCATTGGTGTGATGTTGAGATGGAGTGGAGATAATTAGGACAGCTTCGATGACAGAGTTTAATTGTTTAAGAAGAGTTAGTTGAGTGACAAGGTTTTGTTCATTTGAAGAAAAAATAACTTGAGTGTCTTGGAAAAGCTCTCAAATCTGATATTTCCTCGAGTTCTCCCCCTAAATTCCATATTTGAAAAAAAACAAGATTGATTCTAAAAGAAAGTGACATCCATGGAGTTATAAATTTTTCAAATAGTTGAGGGGTAATATTTGTACCCTTCTTGATTGGAGGTGTTGTGTTGTTGGTGGATGTGAATAAAGGTAGAACAATCAATGATCTTAAAAGAGAGCGGATGTGTGGATAGGATTTCATAAGAACATCGCAAAAAATTTGAAATTGTAGGACTCGACTAGGCATCCAATTAATGAGATATGTGGTTGTGAGAGTGGCATCTCTCAAAAAATGCATTGGTACATGATTAAACAACATAATGACACGGGTCACTTCAAGTAAGTGTATATTTTTCTTTTAGGCGGCGTCATTTTGTGAAAAGTATTTCAAGAAATACAGGAGGAGAAAACTAAAAGCGATATCTTACATATTGAAAGAGAGATACAGTACAGGGAAATAAAAATTGACATATAAGCCACGAAAGCATAAATGCCTCGAAGAACATAAAGAGAGGAGGTTGAAAAGTTACAACAGAAATCAAAATGATAAAATATCAATACAATTGTACTTAGTGTAGTTATCATTTAATCTCAAACTGATGTTGTCGAATTGCAAAGTGAATTTGTGAGCTTATTGAAATGTGGAGTTGGTAAAGATTTAGCGAGTATGTCCACAGGTTGATCATTAGTGGAGATGTAAATGAGCATGATTTCTTTGGAATGTAGATGCTCTCGTATAAAATGATAACCAATTTCTATCTAATTAGTTCGAGCGTAAAAATATGATTATGCGCTAGAGCCATGAGTAAAATAGTCTCAGTACATTACAGTTGGTTGTTGAACGGATATCCAAAATTCTTGAAGTAGACGTCGAAGCCAGATGGCGTCCATGAAAGAAAAGGCAAGGGCCCTGTATTATGCTTCCGTAGAAGGCTTAATGACAATTTGTTGTATCTACGCTGCCAAAATAGAAGATTATGACCCAAGTAAGAACAGTTTCTTGTAGTTGAATGACGATATGCTTGATCACTAGCCCAACTCGCATCATAGTATGAACTGAGAGTAAGAGGACCAAGTTTGATGGGAAGACCAATGCTGAGGGTGCCTTTGATATACCTTAATACTCTTTTGAGATTCTGAAAGTGAATGCAAAGAGGTTGATGTATGTGTTGAGATAGTTGATTAGTAACAAAAGAGAGATCGGATCGTTAGATATTGAAGTGACCTAACCAATCATTCATAAAGTTTGGGATTATCAAATGGTTGTTGATGTTCTGAAGTAGATATAATATTGGATGCAAGAGGATTTAAAAGTGGTTAACAATCACTCATCCAAGCTCTTTGATGAAATTCAACAGTGTAGTGCGTGAGATAGAAAGAAGTTATTATTCTTGTGTTACACGTTGATGCCAAGAAAAGTTGATATTGGTCCCGGTTTTTTCATATAAAACTTTCTCTGTAGGTCACTTAGAAGTTGTTGAATGAAGTTAGTGTCATTACCCATAAGAAAAATGTCGTCGACATAACATAAGAGATACACAGTGATGGATTGCTGGTAAATGAATAAAAAAGGAATGGATTGGTTGTGGATAAACCCTTTCTAATGAAGGTCTGGAGTGAAGGTTGTATAACATTATCTCGGAGCCTGTTTGAGACCATAGATAACCTTCTTATTAAACATATGCGATGCAGAAATTGAGTATCAATGTACCTCGGAGGTTGTCTCATGTAAATGGCCTCCTCAAGGTTTCCATGTAAAATGGCATTAACAACATCTAGTTGCAGGACTTGCCATTGATGATTTATAGCAAGAGTGAGAGGAATTCTAATTGTTGGAAATTTGGCAACAAAACTAAAAGCGCCCTTGTAACTAAGACCAAATTATTGTTGATACCCTTGAGCCACTAGTCTGGCTGTGACAGACTATAGAACCATCAGTATTACGCTTTATCTTGTAAGACAATTTGGGTCCTAGAATGTTCTCATGAGCGGGAGTTGGAACGAGCATCCAAGTGCCTTGAGTTCATAAAGCGTAAAGTTCTTCTTCCATAGCTTGTTTCCAATGATTATTCTTGGCAGCTTGAGTGTAGGTATAAGGAACCTTCTTTGAACCGTGAGTATGCTGAAGACTGAGGTGAATTTTGGGTGAAAGATGGCCTGATTTGGAACGCACAACCATTTTATGTCGAGGGATGCATAAGTAATGATAGGATGGCAGATAGATGGTAGAGGTAAGGCATAAGATGTCTGAGAAACTGTGGAAAAAGAATGAGTAATTTCGGCTGAAATGAGGGGTTGATGCATTGCAACCAAATATGTGGATTTAATTGATGTCGATTGGAGGGTGAGAGGACGAGGAGGAAAGGTATTAGCAGAAGTGTTGTTTTCAGTGGTGTGAATTTATCTGTAAGGGAAAGTTTGCTCATCAAAAATGGCATTGCTAGATGGACTTTCTTGTAATTGAGTTAAAACATCTGTTTCGTTTGGTGTGTTCGGGTTAGCCAATAAAATGCATGTTGAAGCTCATTGCCGAAGTTTATTTCGATAAATATGGGGAATTCAGGGGTAACAAACACAACCAAAAACTTTTAAGGTGTTGACGATTGAGTTCTTTCTTGTATAACTTGTATTAAGGTGATTTATTTTGAATTATAAAAGAAGGCATCATGTTTATTAGATGGATAGAAGTGGTGACGGTTTCTACCCAAAGTGAAGGAAGACTGGAGTCGACAAGTAGAGCTCTAGTGGTATCAAAAATGTGTTTGTGCTTGTGCTCTACAATACCATTCTATTGAGAGGTATGGGCACAAGTTATTTGATGAATGATACCTTGATTATTTAAATATTGATTGAAGTGATGATTGTTATATCCACCACCCCCATTCGTTCTCAAAATTTTGATGTGGTTATTGAATTGAAGTTCAACTTGTTTCTCAAATTTCAGAAAAATAGAAACGGCATCAGATTTATGCAGCATAGGTAATATCCAAGAATATCTAGAATTATCAGTACATAATACTTATAGCCTTGTAAAGATGGGCGAGGAGATGGCCCTCAAACATCAGAGTGAATCAACTCTAATGATTGGTAGGTATGTCTAATAGACAAAAAAAAGGGTAGTTGATGATGTTTTACAGTAGTATAAGAGGTACAAAAAAAGAACTGCAGGAGATGTGAAGATGTGGCTGTTGTTTGGACATGACGATGATGGTTTGCATGTTTGGATGACTCAGACGCTTATGCCATAGGTCTTCACTGTTGGTGGTTGAAAGAAAAGACATATTTGGGAGAAACAATGGGATAAAATCCATTAAGACAAGGACTGCGAAGAAGAACTTGTTGAGTTAGTTGATCCTTGATGATATAACCACATGAATCGAAGATGATTTAACAATTGTTATCAGTGGGTAATTTTGGGACTGAGAGAAGATAGTGAGTTATATGAGGAGTATGTAAAACTTTTGAAAGAGAAAGATTATGATTGCGTGTATATAGCAATTTTTTCTAGAATACTGTATGGAAACAGACTCCCCGTTGCCTTAAAAAACCTGATTGGGTCCTTGATATTGTTGGATTGTTGAATGTTGTCAAGATTTGTTGTTAGATGGGTTGTAGCACCTGTATCATGATACCAATCTGTATTCCCGTGTGATGAGGTATTAAGAACGATTTTATCTTGAGTTTCTTCAGGTTGATGGTTGATATTAAGTTGATGCCAACAGTTTGAAGCAATGTCTCATTCTTTGTTCCAAATCTAACAAGTAGGTCGATTCCTTGACTAGGATTGTTGAGCAGATAAGTCTTTGAGATCTCTTGTTGGAGGACTTAGAAGTATTTACTCTTCCTCTAGAGCTATTCCTGCCACGACCACACTGAGAATAAAGAGCCTGTCGAATATCAGTTTGATCAGAGGGAAAATCATTAGAGATGTTGATTTAGAAATCTTGAATGCCTGATATGTTGGCGGTAACCCTTTGAGGGTGTAGAGGATGATATCCTCTGTATCAACTTCTAATGCAATTGTGAAAATATTATCTACCAGAGTCTTGATCTACGTCAGATATTGTGTCATATTTTGATTCTTCGTGGAAAGGTTATGCAGCTCATTCTTGAGTTGTATAACTCGGTATTTTTTTGTTGCTAGAAGGCAACGATCAAGGGCAAGTAAAAATTCTGCGTAGTTGTCTAGATTCATCACATACGGGTGAATGATATTGGCTATGTTGGAAATAAAGATTGCTGAGATATTCTGATCAATTAACGTCCAAGCGTTAAATGTTGGATTGGGGTGATCAGCACCGGCGGGCAGCAGATCCATCAAGAAACCTGAAAAAACCATTTACCTTGATGATTTTTGTGATTTGAGATCTCCAAATGGTGTAATTGTCTGCAGCTAGAGGAGTATTAACCGCCAATTTGATGTTGTTGTGAAAAACGACGACGAAAAATGAAAAAAAAGATATTGGGACGAGAAAAATACACCAGAAAAAGGCGATACAAAATTTACATGGTTCGGCAATTTTGTCTACGTCCACAGAGTTGCAGAAGATTTTATTGCTTCGAGGAATTACGTCGTCGAGTGTCTTGACGTTTACAAGAAAAAAACTCTCCTTTTTCTCTCTCTTCCCTCTATCTCTTTTTCTCTAAATGAGTTAAAGCCAAAAAGAAAAGAGAAAACTAAGGGAATACCGTAAACCTCCTGGCACAATAATCCAAGGGAGGAAAAAAAGAAACTTTTCTTTTCTTCTTCCTTTCCAGCCGTGGGTTTCTGGTGTGCTTTAAGTAGATATTAGCTTGGCCCTCATATAAGAAGCAAAAAGACTAATTAAGGAAACCCATTTCCGCATGAGAGAGAGCGGGACCGCGTGGAGAAAGGCAAATTCGGGTGGGGCCCAGTCCACATAATCAATTATAATAAATTGATTACTCCTTCCTTTAGTAAGCTTCATTGTCTGGATTGGATCCCGCCAAAGTCTCCCGCCTTTCTCCACGCGGTCCAGCCTTTCTCCACGCAATCCCGCCCTCTCTCACGTGGAAATGGGTTTCCTTATTAAGTCTTTTCGTTTCTTATATAAGGGTCAAGCTAATCTCTACCTAAAGCACACCAAAAACCCACAGCTGGAAAAAAAGGAGAAAAGAAAAGTTTTTGACTTTTTTTCTCCCTTGAATTCTTGTGCTAGGAGGTTTACGGGATTCCCTTAGTTTTCTCTTTTCTTTTTGGTTGTAACACAATTAGAGAAAAAGAGAGAGGGGAAGAGAGGGAGAAAGAAGAGATTTTTTTTCTTGTAAACATGAAGGTGTTCAACGGTGTAATTCCTTAAAGCAATAAAATTTTTTGCAACTCCGTGGACGTAGGCAAAATTGCCGAACAACGAAAATTTTGTGTAGCATTTTTTCTGGTGTATTTTTCTCGTCACAATTTTTTTTTTTCATTTTTCGTCGTCGTTTTTCACAACAACTGGTATCAGAGCCCCGGCTCGGATCCGAGGAAGAACGATGATCGGAGACGACATGAAAGTTTCGAGGATTGACAAGTTCGACGACATAGATTTTGGTTACTGAAAGATGCAAATAGAGGACTATCTCTATGTGAAGAAACTTTATCTTCCGTTACTGAGAAAGCGACCAGAGAAGATAAAAGAAATTGAATAAAATAAGTTGGATTGATAAGTTTTGGGGGTTATTCGACTAACCCAGTCGAGATTCGTTGCCCACAACGTCATCAAGAAGAGGACGACTGCAAATCTCATGACGGCTTTATCAGATATGTATGAAAAGTCATCGGCGAATAACGAGATGCATCTGATGAAAAAGTTATTAAACTTAAAGAAAGTGGAATGTGTGTCTGTCGTTCAGCATCTAAATGATTTCAATATCATCACAAATCAATTGTCGTCTGTTGAAATTGATTTTGACGATGAGATACGAGTGTTGATATTGTTGGTTTTATTGTCAAATAGTTAGGAAGTCATAAAAATGACACTCTGCAGATAAAACTAAGTTGAAATATGATAATATTCGTGACTTGATTTTGGCTGAAGAGGTGCGCAGGAATGATTCTTGCGATACCTCAAGTTCGAGTTCAGCACTGAATGTTGATTTCAGAGAGAGATCGCGGGACAATAACTCAAACAGAAGAAGATAAAAATCAAAGCACAGAAGCAAGAGTAAGTCAAAGTCTGGTCAGCAAACAAACTGCTGGAATTGTGGCAAAACTGGACACATAATAAGAATTGCAAAAATCCCAAGAAGACGGAGAACATCAATGCTAATGTTGTAACTGAGGAAGTGCAGGATGCACTATTACTTGCAGTTCATAGCTCCGTCGATGACTGAATACTGAACTTAGGGGCTTTTTTTCATACATCTTTTCGCCGGGAGTTAATGCAAAACTATGTTGTAGGTGACTTTGGGAAGGTTTATCTGGCTGATGGAGCAGCTTTGAAAGTGGTAGGGATGGGAGATGTTGAAATTGAACTCCTTAACAAAAACAAATGAATCTTGCAAAAGATTAGACATATTTCCGAATTGAGAAAAAATCTCATATCTTTTGGGCAGCTCGATGAGGGTGGTCACTCAGTAGTGCTCTCTGATAGCACCTAGAATGTTACTAAAGGAGCACCGGTACTAGCTCGGGTAAGAATACTGATATGTTATATATAACTACTGGTCTAATCAACAGTATTGAAACTACTTTTGCAGAGGGCGCAGCAGATATGTGACAGACTTGGACACATGAGTCAGAGAGGTATAAAAGAGCTTCAGTCCAAAGGCAAGCTTCCAGAACTAAAGTCAGTTCATCTCGGCATGTGTAAAAGTTGCATTATGGGGAAGCATAAGAATGTCAGTTTATTGAAAGGTGGCAAGGTACCAAAGGCAAGAAAATTAAACTGGTACACACCGATGTGTGGGGGTCTTCCCGAATGGAAACTCTTGGAGGCTCTCAATATTACATCACATTCATAGATGACCACAGCTGAAATCTATATGATTACTTTTTGAAGCGCAAATCTAATGTATTTACTGTGTTCAAAACTTGGAAGAGCATGATTGAAACAGAGACAGATCTAAAACTAAAACGTTTGAGGTCTGACAATGGTGGTGAGTACATCGATAGTAGGTTCAAGGAGTATTGTGCAGCTCAGGGTATCAGAATGGAGAAGATCATTCCGGGGACACCACAGCAAAATGGAATTGTAGAACGCATGAACAGGTCCATCAATGAGCGTGCCAGTAGCATGATATTGCACGTCAGACTACCACCAACCTTCTGGGCAGATGCGGTCAGCACTGCAGTTTACTTAATCAACAGAGAGACATCCGTCTCATTAGACTGTAAATTACCTGAGGAGGTCTTGAGCGGCAAAGAGGTTAATTTTTTTCATCTTAAGACTTTTGGTTGTCTTTCGTCTGTTTTAATCAATTCTGATGCACGTAGCAGATTTGAGGTTGAGTCAAAGAAATGTTATTTCATTGGTTATTGAGACGAAGCATTTGACTATTGCTTCTGGGATGATCAGGGTCAGAAGATTATTAGAAACAGAAATGTGATCTTCAAAGAAAAGATGATATACAAAGACAAGACTAATACAAATTCTGAAGTAGCTCCTCAGGAATCGGAGTTCGTAAGGTTTGATGATCTACCAGAGGTCACAGTACAGAGCGGAGATGGAAATGACAAGGAGAATGGGTCTGAGGTCCCATTCCTATTATTCAACGGTCAGGTTCATAGTCGTTCACTACTCTAGCCGCCGTTCGTAGGTCAGTTAGGAGCAGACGTTCGCCCCAACGTTACCAACTTTGAACTACATCTTGCCGACAGATAGTGTACAACCACAGAGCTATGAAAAACCCTTGGCAGACGAAAATTTTAGCAAGTTGGAGCTGCCCATGAAGGAGGAGATGGATTCCCTGTTGGAAAATCAGACATGGAACCTAACAGAACTTCCACAAGGGAAGAAGACATTGCACAACAAATGGGTGTACCAGGTAAAGACTGAGCTTGATGACAGTAAAAGGTACAAAGTCAGACTTGTTGTAAAAGGCTTTCAGCAGAGACAAGACATTAATTACTCTGAAATCTTTTCTCCTATGGTGAAGCTCACAACCATTAGGATGATACTGGTTATGGTTGCTACCGAAGATCTATTTCTGGAGCAATTAGATGTGAAGACAATCTTTCTTTATGGAGATCTTGAAGAAGACAACTACATGCACCAACCTGAAAGATTCGTGGTACGAGGAAAGGAAGATTCAATTTGCAAACAGAAGAGCTTGTACAGCCTGAAGCAAGCTTCCAGACAATGTTACAAGAAGTTTGATAAATTCATGTTCAATGCAGGGGACAACGGATGTCAGACAGATCACCATTGTTATGTCAAGTACTTTGACAACTCTTATATCATCCTACTACTATATGTGGATGATATATTTATTGCAGGGGTCGGCATTGATGAGATAAATAATTTTAAGAAACAGATGTCAGAGCACTTTGCAATGAATGATTTAAGAGCGGCAAAGCAAATCCTTAGCATGAGGATTGTCAGAAATTGAGTCAGGGGCACGTTGAGGCTTTCACAGGCTGAATATATGAAAAAGGTGTTTAACAATTTCAATATAGATCATGCCACACCTTTGGGCAGTCACTTCAGACTCAGCAAAAATCAATCACCCAAGTCAGAAGAGGAACAAGACTGCATGAGTAAGGTTTCTTACACTTCAGTTATTTGTTCACTTATGTATGTTATGGTATGCACCAGACTGGGTATTGTTTATGCAGTGGGAGTTGTGAGAAGATACATGAATAATCCAGGGAAGGAACATTGGGAAGCTGTGAAGTGGATCTTGAGATACCTAAGAGACTCTTCAGAGACTTCCTTGTGTTTCTCAGAAAAGAGCCCGGAGGTACAGGGTCATGTTGATGCAGATTTAGCTGGAGACATTGACAGTAGGAAGAGTACTACAGATTATGTTTATACCCTTGGTGGTACTGCAGTGTCATGGGGCTCAAATATACAGAATACAGTTTCTTTGTCCACCACAAAAGCTGAGTATGTTGCAGTGTCAGAGATTGTTAAGGAGATGAAATGACTACAGAATTTCTTGGAGGAATTGAGTAAGAAGATTCAAAATGACACTCTACAGTGATAGTCAGAGCATCATATTCCTCGACATAAATCCAGCATTTCAATCCAAGACAAAACACATTCAGATCAGGTATCTCTTTATTTGATCATTTTTAGATGACGGACAGTTGTAATTTGAGAAAATTTATGGAAGCAATAACTCTGTTGATATGTTAATCAAGGGTGTTACACTTAAGAAACTAAAGTTGTGCTCGACTTCAGTTTGTTTTCTATCTTGAAGACAGGGCTTTGAGTTACAGAGGTAGAAGATATCACGTTTGAGGAAAATGGCGATACAGTCAGAGGATTATGCAGCCTGTGTCCCGGTCTCCAAGTGGAACAATTGTTAAGTGGTGGAGTCCATTCCACATAATCAATTATGATAAATTGATTACTCCTTCCTTTATTAAGCTTCATCGTCTGGATTGGATCCCGCCAAAGTCTTCCATCTTTCTCCATGCGGCCCCGCCCTCTCTCACGTGAAAATGGGTTTCTTTATTTAGTCTTTTTGCTTCTTATATAAAGGCCAAGTTAATTTCTACCTAAAACACACCAAAAACCCACAGATGAAAAAGAAGAAGAAAAGAAAAGTTTGTTTTTTTCTCCCTTCGATTCTTGTGCTGGGAGGTTTACGGGATTCCCTTAGTTTTCCCTGTTATTTTTGGCTCTAACTCATTTAGAGAAAAAGAGAGAGAGGGGAAGAGAGAGAAAATTGAGAGTTTTTTTCTTGTAAACGTCGAGGCTCTCAACGGTGTAATTTCTCGAAGCATTAAAATCGTTTGCAACTCCGTAGACGTAGGCAAATTTGTCGAACCACATAAATTTTGTCATCTTTTACTGGTGTATTTTTCTCGTTCCAATTCCTTTTTTTTATTTTTTGTCATCATTTTTCACAACAGTTGGTGATAAAAAAAAAATGGGGTTAAGGGGATGGGCAGCTCTGCAATGTTGAGAGCTGCTAATCCCTCATTAATTGAAGAGGTGTTCGACTGTGTTGTAGCTCTGATATCATGAGAGAATATAGGAGGAAAAAAAATCAACGAGGTATTGTGTATATTGCAAGAGAGATATAGTATAAGGAAATATAAAATGTTATAAGTAAGTCACAAGAACCTAAAGAGAGGAAGTTAAACTGTTACAACAGAAATCAAAATGATAAAATATTAGTGCAACTAGATTGAGGATTGTAATCAATAACCACATAAAAACTTATATGGATAATATCATATTTGGAAAAAAAAAGGACTAGGATGAAATTAAGATATTCTTTAGCATAATCCATTTTAAGAATTTGAATTTTACTTTGAAATCGAGTAAAGATCATGAAATGAAATGATTGAAATATGGAGGTTATTTCAGATTTTTATTTCATGAGAAATGCTCGTGTAGTTCTTGTGTGATCATTTATGAAAGATACAAACCATCGTGCCCCATTTATATTATTTACTTGTGAGTCCTCAAAGATCAAGGTGAATTAGAATAAAATGATGTGAAGGCTTGTATTGCAATTTAGAACATACATGGCTAGTATGTTTTGTAGTTTAAAATTTTCATGTTCATAAAATTTGAATTTTTTTATTGAGAAATGAATGTGGAATCATATTTTCCTTGTACACCATTTGGATAACCAAGATGACGGTAACTTAATATGACTTGACTTTCAATTTAAAATACATTTAGAGAATTTAAACTAAACTCAGAAGTACATCTTAATGGATGACCTTTCCTACCAATAATGTTATATTTGTTGAGCAAATATAGACCGCCATACATCTTAACACTATTAATCATCTTCCACAAATCCTTCATATGAAAATCATAACAATTGAATAAAATTTAGTCACACATTTTAAATCATGAGTAAGTTTGTTAATTGAGAGTAGGTTGCAATATAATTTTGGAACATAAGAAAAAAAAAAGATTAGAGATAAAGATCATATGTCAAATCGACTAATCCAAATTCTGCCATTATTGAGAATGAACCATCTTCTATTTGAACTGCAAAGTTACTGTACATGGGTTAAATTTTTTTAAGATGATGACATCTCCCATTGTATTATTGAGGCTCCAAAGCCAACTATCCAAGATTTAAATTTAGTGTTTTGGACACTAAAAGCATTCGATAAGATATCTTGGTGCGCTAACAAGCTGATAGGTTGTTCGGCAAAGGATTGTGATACTTGCCTAGAATTGGGGTTGAATATTCTCTGCAGTACCTTAATTTGCTCCCTAGCGAATAGGCTAAATTATGAATTATTGTTGGTTGTGACAGCAACATTTTTTATTTGATGGCTTCCAATCTGCAAGTTTTCAGTGTAATTTCATTACAATGGTCGCACCATGATCGTCCTTTTATGGGCTTGTTATTCTGAGTTGAGTTTTGAGTGTACAAAACTAGTTCTTCAATATTTAATGCGGTATGGTTGCTATCATCATCAACTTCTTTCTGCTCTCCTCTCTTTGAACTTTTGCAAAAGCCTATAGGATAGTGGGGATAGGTTTTATCCCCATAATTCTCCCCTTGACTTCATTAAAGTCATTATTGAGGCTAAGGAAGAACTTGATTGTTCTCTTTTCTTCAGTAATATTCTTCTATACAAGGCAGAATCATCAGGACATTTCCTATGGCAAACCTCATATAAGTGAGTGTAATATTAAATGAAACTTAATTCTCCTTATCGTAGATCATCGTCTCAATTTCAAATAACTCTTGAAGAATTTTCAGTGCTAGAGTAGGTTTCATGTATAGCCTCCATATTTCATTGGTTGTCCTATAGAGCAGGAAACTTTATCCAACAACCTCCAAGATCATGGAATTTATTAACCATGAAATGATTATGTGGTTATCAACTTTCCAAACCCGATATTTGGAATCTGTCATTTTTTGTATTGAAGTTTCGCCTATGAGATGTTCTTCTTTCTTTTTGCCACAGATGTACATGAAGAAAACTTGGACCATATAAGAAAATTGTGGTCATATAATTTATGGTTCGTGACTAGATGAGAGGATTTATCATGCATGATAGGAGTTGAAGATGTGGGCTTGGATCTTGAGGTGAATTCCGAGGAGAAAGATTGTGCGGCCATTTCGTCCTTGATCATGATTAGATAAAAGTAAGAGGACCGTTAGTTCAATTGTTTAACTAGATGACCAAACAGAATCTAGCGAGAGGTGATCGGGCCTTTTCAAGTTAGCGACCTGTGAGGTCTCGGTTAGAGCAAGGGAAATTGATGATTGAAATCCAAAATATTTGTTGACTTAGCCACCAATTTAGCCAACTGAAAAAAAAAAAGATGAAGTTTGGTTCTATTCGAGTTGGATGTGAGGGGACGAGTGAATTAACTAAATGCTCAGTTTTGTTCGAGCCAGACGTGCGGAGACTGAGCCTGATGTGAAGAGACGAGCCCTACGATCTCGTTCATAAGGAGACGCGAGCAGAAGAGTTGAGACGAGACAATTTGTGTATGTCAACTACAGCTCCAAATATCTTCATCCAGTTTGATTCTTGCGAACGAGAGGGGTGGAGATGGATACGTCGCTAGAGACGAAAATGTCGGAGAAAGAGAATGGAGACGACGCTAAAGAAGTCAAAGGCAACATCGAAGACAACCTTTGAAGGTGTGAAGATCGAAGCGTCATTGGAGACACGATCGAGATGAAGAGAACGGCTCGGCACAAGATGCAGAGAAACCATGACACACTTCGGCATCGAAGATGAGCAGCGGCTATGACTGGGAATGAAGACGAAGGAAAATTCTAAGTTTATATCTCTGATACCCGTAGAACCCAAAAAATAATTTTATTCCATCGTTTCTCATACATTATACTACACAGCATATATATAAATAACAAAAGAAATAAAATAGGAAACTCTCCAAATAGAGAAGAACATAACAAAGAAAATATAGATAAAAGAAAAGGTCATTACTTGAAAATATTCTGAAAGAAGGAAATAAATTCCTTCCTAATGAGGATTTTCACTTTCCTACAAAAATCTTATAATTTCATCATCATATGTCGTCATGAACTCTAGTTTAATTAATTAGAAAATGTAGTCTACCCAACCCGGCTAAAATAATCTTGTCAATGGCCATATGTTTCTTTATACAATGGTTATTAGATGAAGAGTTGGACGCCGATTACAAGTTTAATTTCAAACAATATAAGCTAACATAGGATTTTATTCCCTATCAAATGCATTAAAAACCACCAAAAGCTTGAATGCATAAAATTAGGGAATAGATTGGATTTTAATCTTAACAATAATACAATAGTATCATCTCAATCAAGCAAGCAACTTAATTAGAGATAATATGCCATGTCGTTGTTGGCTTAAAATTTCGAGTTTGGTTTGTTGAATTACATTGATAGAATATTAACTTTTGCAAACTTGGGTTAAATCTAATCTCGACATGCTTGGCTAACCAAGTGAAGAAAATGAAGGTTGTTTTAAGCATGAAGTGACATTTTTCTATATTTTCCTATATTTTCATTTTTTATAANTATATATATATATATACATACATACACGCGATAAGGAATGTCATCCTTAAAGCGAGAAGATGGCATAGCATCACCTCGATCCATATACTTTTCAAAAAGGTATCCAAAATTGTTCGCATTCCAACCAAATTCAGCCTATCAAACAACTATGCCCGCTCAATTATAGACTTATATGTATAGTCATTTTGTCTTTCTTAGATTAACTAAAGCATTGCATATTGATAATAATTTCTTACCAGATTCATGAGGCTTTTAGAGTGTTAAGGGGGTTGGCTAGGCTATCCATTGATCTTAAACATTCAAAACTAATGGGGGCATGTTTTAATGGTTTCTTGATTACAAATATATTGGCTGAAACTAATTTTCGAAGCTAGGAAAGAAAAGAGAGGCATGCCTTTAAGACATATTCAACTAAAAGGGTGACAAAGGAGATGAGTTCTAAAAGTTAGGCTCAGTCCTAGCTCATCGAGTCAGAACAATCATGGACTCACCAATCAAGTTTGATGAAGAAACCTCGCTGACAGAGCTCGAGATAGGCAAACTCTCCAAGCCGGGGCAAGAGCCTTTATCAACTAGTGACAAGGCTAACTCGAGTGCTTATCACAAAAAAGCATCGATTGCTGCTTTAGAATAACTCCATCTACATCGATACCGGCTAATTAGGCCAAACAAGCCATCTACGACAAGAGATGTACTCCGATATACCAAAAAATCTGGCAACCCCTCCAACAAGTTGGATGCCCAAACCAAATATGCATCAATGTTAAAAGACTTATATATTCATTTGTACATATTATATTTACATACCTCATTCTATAGCATTTCCTATAGCACTCAAAACCCTATATCCCTACCAACAAAAAATGAATGCCGGGGAGAGTAAAGGGTTCAATATCTTTTATTCATTTTCCCTCTACTCTACCATTATAACAACCTGAGCCATATTTTTGTGGATTTTCTTTCTCTACCCATCTTTTTTCTAGTTTTTCTCATTACTTCTAAATTGGTAAAGTGCTGGAATAACCCATGGGCAAATCTAGATTCAACCGCATACTTATGATATTTGTGGAGTAGGTGTATAATCGACAAATGTTTTATCCGAAAAGAAGTTATAATTAAGCTTTATTTAGTAATGTATTAATCACAAAACCCATCTAATTAATAAACAAACAGATTAAATTTATTTGATCATCTAACTATAAATTTCATAGAGGTTGATTTACTGGTAGGTAGATTTAGGATTCAATGGCATGGCTTGCACTGCTTGATGAACTATGACAAAATTAGGTTATCTTAAGTCCATAAAATGTTAACTAATACAACAAATAAAGGTTAGAATTATAATTGAAAGTCGACTATCTGATTATGTCATCCTCATCAGAGGAAAGGCAAGGAGTACAACTAAGAATTTCTCTTTTCTTCTATGTATTACTCTTTATTAGGCATTTTTAATCCACTTTCAGAGGTATTTTGGGTGTATTCTTTTTTAGAAAAAAAAAGGCAAATAATCCGAGTCAATTATGACATAGGACCATCTTTTAACAGCAAAAATTGGATCCATGGAAGATTTTCACTGTTATTCTCAATTTTTTTGTAAGAAAATACGATAGGGGAATTTTGATAATTTTAAGAAATCAGAATTTTAAATTATTGAATATTTTAATCGAAATTTGTGCATCAGTGGTATGTAGAATTCTAGCAACCACAAAAAAATTACAAAGAATTCGGCTTCGAAACTTTTACAACATATGGGTATATTGTTTGGAGGAGATTTCCACTAGTTATTTATCAGTTTGGTCCAAGACCAAAAGAGGCCTAACCCTATGATACGTAACAGAAATGGTTTTAAAGCTTGAACAACTTATCCTTTTGATATGTCCTTTCAATTATGATTCAAATGGTTCACAATATGTACTGAGGAATCAACAAGGAAAGTACATGTGTACAACTGCAAAATAAAAGCATCATAAATTTCTATACTGTAAGCTAAATTGAATTATTCTCAAAATAACACAACAAAAAAGCATTTTGATGTTTCAACCTCCACGAAAAAGAACGTTCATTGCAAGTATGTAACACCATCGACTGTTTCAACAGTTGAAACAAATTAACACTCAGCCATAAGAAATTAGCAGACCAAAAATAAGTAACAGAACCTGCAGGAGACAGAACTCCAGTAGAATGTCTTCTCTCGTAACCTATCCAAAATGAATTGCAACCAAATTTGCAATCAAAAGGATTTCATTCAAGACATTTACCTGCCAACACCATATCTCAAAATCTTCTTTTTGACATTACCGACCTCTCCACCATCCCTTGCTCTCTTCCATTTCGCTACCTCAGCCCTCCTCTCTACGTTTCTATGCTTCTCATTCTCCATTCCTTCTTCTTCTTCACTGACCTCATTCTCGTCATCATCATCATCACCCACTTTCTTATGAGACCAATTACTCTTCTCATAAATCGGCAAAGCCAGCGACTCCGATGTTTTGAGATGAAACCCCACAACGTTCGACCATTTCCGTGGAACATTCCGGACCACCCCATCCACCGTTGCCATCAAATTGTCGACAATCTCATCGCTTTCCTGCGACGCTCTCCCCACCCTAATGCCGCTGCACGTGCCGGGGCCAAGATTAAGCACCGTCGAGAAGCACACTTGCCTCACATACTCAGGCCACACCTTCCGCGTGAAATCCACCTCCACCAGCATACTCCGCTTCCTCTTCTTATTCTTCCCCTTTTCAAAGCTACACAGACGCCTTGCGATGCGGCGATCGGCAAATAGAAGTTCGCCGGTGAGAAGTATTCCAGAGCGAAGATCTGAGAGGGTAAGGATTTGGTTGATAGAGAGGGAGAGAGAGCAGACGAGGTCGCGAGCGGCGGATACTGTGAGGGGCGAGTTGGGGCGCTCGTCGAGTATGAGATAGACGGTGGAAGAGTCATGGAGAGGATTGGGAAGGGGAATGCGGTAGGGTTTGCAGTGGAGCTTGTGTGGGGTTTTGGTGAGGGAGAGGATGAGGTAGATGAAGTCGTCGTGGCGAGTGGCGGCCAAGTTGTGAGGATTTTGTTGGGTTCTGATCCATTTGAGGAGGGAGTCGACGGCCCTTGAGGCTGCTGCACGGCTTACGCGAGAGCGAGGTGATGATTGTGGCGCGTTTGGCATGGTGGCGTAGGTTTTGCTATAGAAGCGGACGAACCTTTAGGTCGGAAACGCTGTGCTCTAAGATGCATGCAGGGTTGTAATCGGCCTGTAAAAATTGATGTTTTAGTGTGAGAAATAAATATTTAAGAATCGGGTCTTGTGTATGTAAATTATTTTTTAAAATTATGGATTCGCATACATAATGTAATTTAATGTTTTTATATCTATATATTTAATATTATATATCGAAAAATCAGATTATTTAAGCAAGAGAAAAGCTCCAATATTAAATGAGTTATGGGTTTAATGTATCAAACCAATCAAAAGTACATTCAATGTCTAGTGCTGACCCGATAGATCATATTCGTTTGATGTGCCTTTGCAAGTGACAAGTCGTGGAGCTCTTTGCCACTCGAAAGGAATTTGTGAGCATATTCTAGATATGTAAGCATTCTTATGAGTTCCTCAGAATGAGTCTACTAACCTTAAGCGAGCTCTTCCTGTAAAACTCACCTAGACTACCTGAGCTCTCATTCCGAACTCACAAGAGTTGGTTGAACATTCCCACCAAATTCATTGACAACTACCTGGATACACCATCGAGCTCAACGGGCACCTCTCTGAGGCAGAAAGAAGAAAAGTCCAGTCAATCAGCATATATATCATCATTTACTAACAGCATTATAATTCACAACAGTTTTGTCGACAGTGAGCCTACTTAGACTCGATACAACATGGCACATGACCTAGTTTTATTATTTATTCTTTAGATGCATATGTCAGTATATAGGTTTCTCAGTATATAAATAAAAAGAAAAATAGGAAAAAGGGGATCTCCCTTTTGAAAATCACAAAGCGTCTTCTCACTCTTTCAAGATCTCTCTCAAATTATATGAGTTCATGAATTATACAGATATCACGTTCCAAAAGGATGCAAAATCAACATTTTAGGATGTTGAATCATTGGCAACATGAGGTTTTCTATAATTTGTGAACTCATGCAATCTGTTAGAGATCATGAAAACGTAGAAGAAGCCAAAGGATTTTCAGAGAGGGAATTTTTAACCTTCAGGGGGGGTTTGCTTCCATGATGACTGGGGGAATGCATTCTCCAGTAATCTTCTTTTTCATCTTTTGAGGACTTAGTCATCTGTTCTCCTAAAATGTACGACATGTCATCATTCACTTCTTCTACCTCTTCTAATGTTGGATCTAAGGCTCTCCTCAACCTAACTCGAGGTGGCTCTTCTCTAGGTGGTTGGACCATCTGTTGTTTTTGCCTTTGTGCCACTGAACCTGGTGATCCCATATGACTTCTCGAATGATTTTTGAAACGAATTCTGAACTTCTCTTGCCTTACTTTATTTATCATCGTATTTATTTCTTCCTTGAATTTCTCCATATGCTATGTCACAAATTCTTTAGTGCAATCCATCATTGTTTTTTTTATTTCTCCATGAAATAAAAGATCTCTTCGCTAGATCTTAATAAGGAGTTCCATGCTCGCCGCACTATTTAAGATATTGAGCATATCTAAAAATGAGATTTTTAATTAACTAAAAAACCCAAATATTAAATGGGTCTCATGGGATTAACGGATCAAGCCCACTAGTTTTACATTCAATGGTCTAGCACTGACCCAATCTATTGTAATCTTTAGGCAAACCTTTGTAGGCGACAAGTTGTAGAGCTCTTTGCTGCTCAAAAGGATTTTGTGAGTGTCTTTAATGTACGTCATTATTCCTACAATTTGCTTGAAACGAGTCTACCCAATATTAATTCTCAAGTGAGGTCTTCCACTCAAACTCTTCTACACATCCCGAGTTCTCGTTCCAAACTCACACAAGCTTGTCGGTCATTCCCACCAAAGTCATTAACATTTACCTGACTACACCACCAAGCTTGACGGACAGCTCTTCAAGGCAATAGGAAGAGAATTCCAATCTAATAACTTGCATATCTTCATTTATTAACAGCAAGACAATCCACACCAACGTCTTGTCGACAATGAGTATGCCTAGGTTCCATACTACATAAGCCTCTAAACTAGTTTATGTTTTATTTTTTAGAACTCTGTGCGGGTGCATAAGCTCCTCATTATACAAATAATAAGAAATAAGGAAAGGAAACTGCTCTCAATTCTAGACACTAAAAAAAACTAATTATTTCATCAAAAATGAAAAACTGAACTGAACTGACCAAGCTTAATAGGTTTTCGTTTGATTTCAAAAGTGGCTTTTGGTTTTTGGTTGTTAAAACTTTAATATTTGGTTTTTAAGTTTTTATTCGTTTTTAAATTTCATTCAACCAAACAAATCCAAAAACTTATATTTTATTAAATGTTTTTATTATAATTTAATTTTATGTGGAATAAACTAAAAAAAAATCAAAATTTTTATTATATGTAATATTTGATTGAAATAAATAGATGATTCATGAAATCAAATCAATATTATTTGGATAAGATATGTAATTTGTAATACTTGTTCTTAGTCAAATTTCATTAAACAGTTAAATTCCACTTTTTTCATAATTGAACCGTTTAAATAGAATTAAGTTTTGGTTCGATTGGTTCAATTTTATCAAAATTTAGATTGGTTCAGATTTGTTGGATTATAGATTTCGGTTGTAAACAATTCGACCAGTTTTAAAACCTATTTATCTGATCCTACCAAATGCTCACCCCTAGGGGCCTCGATGCAGATTCACACAAGTAAACCGATGAGATGTTCCCAAGAGATATATTGTTAAAAGTCAAAAAGGTGACAAGAGCCGCCTTATGCCTCCGCATTAGAAATCACTCACTACGAGTATCCATGATTGAAATCATAGAGCAATGAATTCATCAATAGGCCTCCGCCGATGAAGGTTGGGAGCTTCTATCAAAATCACAGCAAATGTCGCACCCATTATCGTGAACACAGGCATGATACTGAAGAATTTTGTCACGTCCAAAACTTAATCAAAGAATTAATATGAACAAATGAAGTTGAAAGAATTTGTTGTGCCAGAAGCACATACTCAAAACTAAGGAAAGGCGCCAGTAGAGACCAATCCTGATGAACTAGTTCCCACTACAATCGTGCACATCACCAATGTCGTAACCGTCATCTTATGCGATGATGGACCTGAAGTTGCTAGACATTCAACTTTCAAGCGAATGAAAGTAGATGTTCACTCAGCTGGTTGGGCTAGAGCCTCCCCTTCCAATCACCTAATGATAACTTTTAAGGGAGTTGACTTACTTAAGGGTGGGAACCCTTTGAATGATGCTATAGTTGTTACTGTAGTCAGTGACAATCATCAAATAAGGAGAATTTTGTCAGATACGAGGAGCTCAACCAATATCCTTTTTACAAAGTATTCCAAAAGTTAAATATGACAAACACCCAACTCGCTCGTACTTTGGGACCTTTTCTTGAGTTTTTAAGGAAGAGAAAAGAAATATGCAAAGTCATCTTCATACAATAACTTGGAGAGAAGCAGATAAAAAATACTTGTCCATGGAAACTTTCATTGTGATGTATGCTCTGACCACTTATAATGTCATCTTTGGTAGACCAATTATTAATGTATAACTTTCGTATATCATATAGTTCTCAAAGTTCTAGGAAGAGGAGAAATCATCAATGTTTGGTGGTTCAAATGTGCTATCTGTGAGCAGTGAGAAACATACAGAAAAAATCACTCCAAATTGACACTCTTAAAGGGATTGGTTTGGAGACCACTGAGATCACTGAAGAAGTGTCTATCTTTGAAAGAGAATGCGAACGAACAATTCAAATCAGCTCTAGCCTACATCATAAGCATAAGGACCAATTGATCTCAAATTTTTGGGATTACCACGACATATTCGAGTGGACTGAAAATGAGATGCATGGAGTTGATTATATTGATACTGCTTACCACCAACTCAAACTTAACCCTAACGTTAAACTCGTCAACCAAAAAACGTTAGTTGTAGCCATTACCTTGGACGTACCTATTCGACAAGAAGTTCCAAAGGTCCTACAAGTCAAATTCATTCATGAAGTTCAATAGCAAAATTTGCTGGCAAATGTGGTAATGGTTCTCAAAGCAAAAAACAAGTAGAAAATATGCATAGACTTCACCAACTTGAATGGAGTATACTCAAAAGGCAGCCATCCCTACCAAAAATTGATGCTTTGGTAATTTTGGTTGTAGCAAATGGGATAAAGCTCTTCTTTTTCAAAGGAGATGTGAATTTCTTCCTCCAAGAAGCTTCTCTAAGGTCTCACTCAAGCTTCTTCAAGAAATTGGTGGAGGAAGAAGAAGAAAGAATGGAGAAAATGAAGAGAAGAAGATGAATTTGACGAAGAAAACTCCTATAAACTCTCCACCAAGGATTTGCTCCAGAGATGTCCTCCATCAAGCTTCTCCTCTTTGAAATTGGCTTTAAAGCCCCATGGAAGCTCCTCTTCTAAAAATGGGAGAAGAGGAAGATGAAAAAGACTTACCAAGAGCTTCTTCCTAATCGAAAATCCAACACCTTCCTCAAGCTTCTTCCTTAGCTAAAAATCCAAAGTTCCATCTTCAGAAAACTATTAGAGGAAGAGGGAAAAGCTAATGCAGGAGGATAACAAAAGGAGAAAGAATAAGAGGAGAAAACCTTCTCCTTTCCAAACCCTAGCCTCCCAAGCTCTCCAAAATCTGATACCCCTCTTATTATTTTTCATTCACACTCTCCTATTTTAGTGGCTCAAGATCCACTTTTTTGGTGCTCTTGGCAGAGTTTTGGTTGAGAATCCTGAGTAAAGATCAGAGCAAAAAATGATATAGCGCCTAGACGCCGTGACCCTAGTGCCTAGACATTAGGCCTGACGCCCTTACTCTGGGTCCCTGGAGCTGGGTGGCCTAGATATCAGGGCCCGGTGCTAGGTTTCTGTGGGATCAATTTTAAGCTCATTTGGGGCTATTTAGGAGCCATGTTTGGCACTTCCGGGACTAGCGTTGGGGCACCTGTAGCTCCTAGGCTCAAGCCTTCTTATGACGAGTTTCTATCGGGTCGGTTTCGAGACCATTTTAGGCTAATCCAATGCTTGATACTAGCGCCTAGGCACTAGGCTTGATGCTTAGGTGCTGGACCTAGTGCTTAGGAACCAAGACCTGTCACCGTGTTTCTGCCAACTTAGTTTTTATCCAGGACTTGTGCATAGGAGCCTCTAACCCCAAAAACTAAAATTATAAGTAGATCGTCCGGCGAAGGTTTTTTTCAATTCGCAAGCAATGGGAGACTACATATGAGTAAAATATAGTCCCATAACTTCAAAACTGAGAACTTTTATATGTCATTCTTTATAGAATCCATCACCGACGAGCACCCTAAAATATAGCGCAGGCGGGGTTTCTTAAACCCTAACTTTTTTTAGACGTGTGTAGATGGGTTTCGTGACTTCCCTTGACCATAGAAGACCTCATATGAATATATCATGGTCTCTAAACACTAGAATGAACATCAAACATGTACCATATTATGAATGAAGCCATCCAATGGTAGATTCTCTCGAGTAAGGCCGAATCATCGCAGACCTCAGTTTTGTGACCTGAGCACGTAATATGAAGTTTTAGACGGATGTCTTGGTCTATGAGATGCTTTGAGTGACTAGTAAATGATTCTGAGTCAATCAAGTGGACACCTTATACGTGCAACATAAAAAATTGATGCTAACAAAGGCAACATCTTCGACCAAGTTGTATCTTTCTAACTTTTGCATTCTAATAGTACTACAATTTTATGTCATGATTTGACATTTTTTTTATGTATAAAACATATTTCCCATAAAAAATTTGGTCATGGAATCGTAAGCAAACTTTGCTTAGCCAATAAAGTCTTAGACATCTATTTTGTGTAGTCTCGATAATAAAACATTTTGGCAATGGTGTAATTGACAACTTTGATCTACACATCCAATGTCATATGATAAGTTGAACTCAATTAAAGTGTTGTATGATTGCTTTCAAAGCTCTCTTCAAAAGCAGCTAAAAAAACTTAACATATCATGCCATGATAAGACTTTGAGGTAACCCATGAAGATGAATTATATCATGAAAGAAGGGGCATGCTATATTGAGAACACTAAAAATTTTCTTGCAAATTACAAAATTTGACATCTTAAAAAAAAATTATGTACAACAAGTGGTATAAAATTAGCTCCCCTATTGGCACTCAATGAACCCAAAATATAATCTAAACCCAGATCCCCCACCCCCCACCCCCCCAAATGAAAATTGAAATGTGTAAGTGTGTATATAGTCTCATATTTTGGGTCATGCTTTTCTCAACATGACATATTTGATATTTTAAAGCAATTATTATAATGTTGGGGCTAATAGATGATAGTTGAAGTAAGGATATTTTGTGAGGCTTGCCAAGAACTCTGAACACTAGTATACAATTTTTTTTAATGATTTGTGTTCAAAAGTGAGATATTTGGAATATACAATTGGTTACACTTGAACAAGTAACCTTGTCAAATGGAAGAACCATTAGCTTTGTGGGATTTTATGCATTATTTACAAGTTCTAAAGAAGTCTCAATCATTTTCATATAATACTTTTGTATTTTTTAGTCATATGACTTCAGTTCACAATGTGTAAAGGCAAGCAAATCACCTGTTAAGATGGTCTGTAACCTAATTTTGGGAATCATCCTTGTACTTAAGCTAAAATTTAAATTTTATTAAAAAAATAATAAATATTGAGTGTACATGTTGATCATAGAATTTTGAGAGTTGAGAAATTACAAGGCTTCACGATTGCTACACATAACAAATTCTTTTTGAAACAAATAATATTTCCACTGCTTGAGAGCACAAATTATCACATATAGTCCGTATGATTATATAGTCCACTTCCACTTTTGCCTCACGTCACATAACTTTTCACTAAAAAACTCAGTTGGATGAACTTATTACAAAAAATTAGATTTGATTCCAACTTTGGATGTATTTATTTTGACATGAAAAGGCTTACCAAAGTAAGGAACAACCAAAACAAGGGTAGTGTTTAATGTAGCCTAAGTGGTCTATAACTTTTTTTTTTGAGTCAAATTAAAGAATTTTAATTCAAAAAATCAATCATTGCACTCCTCATAACTATAAACTATTTTATTAATCCATTTGAATTCCACTCCTCATAACTATAAATTTGAGGAAATAAACACGAGGCATTGTAAACTCAATTTTATACAAGATAAAGGTCATGAGTGTAAAGTGTATAGAAAACTAATTAAGAATTACATTCATGAGTCTCATAAAAAATTTGGACAAGTTTCATAGACCAAAAGACATGATCTTCCATTCATACAATGCTTTATAATTTTTAAGAATAATTTTTCATGTGTAATTTGGATCAATATGTATTTGATGATAGTTATTATACATGCCCAGCTTAGAAAAATTTCTAAAACTAAGAAGCTTGTTAAACTTGTCTTATAAGACGAGCGTAAGAAATCATTATTTGATAATATCTTATTAATAACATTACTGTCAATGAATAAGGGCCAATTGTTATTCTTTTTTTGGCATAAACAAGCTACGACAACACAAATATGCTCAAGCTATGCTAAATTAACTAGTTTTCCAATAGTTATGTTATCATAACTAATAAAATTTAATGCTTTTTGGGCTTCCTTTATAGTTTGATGGATTAAACAAAGTCGCATCCACAGTGAAATCAATTCAGTGCTATATTGCTTAAAGAGGTAGTGGCTTTAAAGATACTTCAACTATAAAAATGTCTTTGAATCGCTCAAGAAACTTGACTTCCATGGGTAAGGTTGTTATAGTTTGTTGATGCGAAAAGGAGTAAATGTGTCTTTAAATGTATTAGATAAAACAAAACCCATGACAAAGTACTGCAATGGCTTCTTATTAGAAACATTTATAGAAATTATGGTCTGAGCTGGGAGGAGCTTAAGCTTTTTTGCCTTTTCACTCAATAGAGCGAGCATTTGAAAAACATTTATATACAACTCAATATCAAACTAGCATGACAATCCAATAATAAAGTAGAAGTCATCCATGTTAAGAGCATCATAAAACACTTTGTAGATGATGTACTTTCCAATGGAGAATGTAATGTGGTGCATATCAAACACAAGCATATTGATACGACATCTTTAAAAAACTAATTTTATAAGAATGTGGATGTTTTGTGCTTTTAAGTCATAGTACTTGAACTATAAATCGTTAAATGATGTTATCTGTCCACCGACCATTGATAAATAAATTACAAACTGTCTTATTAATATTACATTTTTTAAGTATTCCTTGTTGTTAAGAGGTTATGGTCTTCTTGGTGCTATTAAAATCTTTCTAATCATACATAAAAGAGCCTCTTTTGCATCCCCAAGTAATTTTACTTTAGCCTCTTGCATATCAGCACTAATAAACTAATATTCTTTGGCTTCGTTCTTTAGAAGTTGAATTTATTGTCATGTTGGAGACTCATTTGATTAAATTTGGGTTGTAGTAAAATCATTTCATGTTTTTGGGTTTAATGCATGAGATCTCTTAAACCATGAATTGAGCTATACTTGGAAACGTTGCTTCTATTGAGGAGGTACCCATATTTGTAGGTTGGCACTAAGGAAAACCCGATGTAGCACCTAAAAAATATGATTTTGTTGTTGCCAACAAGATTTTTTTAGGTTGTTATTCTTGATAAACTAATTATCATGTATTAATATAAATCTTCTCTACCACCTCCATCCTCTCCTTTTCCTAGAAGCATTGCATCTATTGAGGAGATACCCTTATTTGTAGGTTGGTACTAAAGAAAGCCTGTTTTAATACTTATGATAGATGATTTGTTCTTGCCAACAAGTTGTTATCCTTAGTGAAGTCCCCATCATGTATCTATTAAGATGCAACTCTATGATATAAGAAAAATCTATGGCCTAATAAAAGAACTTCAATGAAGTACTTTAATTAGTTTTAGATCACATCATTAAATCCACCAACCTGATAAATTCTTTAGGGTACTCATTAACAAACATGGTTCAATGTTAATATTACACAATCAACATCTACTCAAAATTGGTCGATAAGAAATGACACCGCAAGAACAACTTCATCCTAAACAAACTTTGGATAGCCCCTTTCCTTCTCATCTTTGAGTAAATAATATATAAAACCACTTTGCAAATATTATTTTTAATTAGTAGCCTACATACTTGACCTACTTTTTAAGAATAATTTTCATGTATTTGAAAACGATTTCTACAACCTGTTTCTAGTTAAGACAATCTTTGATTTGTTGATACCCATAAAAGAATAGAATATCCAACTTGACAAGAAATTCATAGTATTTTTTTTTCCATTAGGTCCATACCTTCAATGGGATAGAGCATATGCTTGATGATATTCATCATCATTGGACCTACAAAAAAAAGTGAAACAATATTTTGCATCAAGTATAACAGAATTATGGGATTCAACATGTCCCGTTGAAACTCTCCTCACATCTCAAATTCTAATGAGGTTTTTAATGGGTGCAATTGTGATTATCGGTCCAACTAGTTTGTTTGTCAGATTATTGAGGCCCTGTAAATCTCATCATATTTAACATAGAATCGAAAGAGCTTGGCATTGATGTCATGCATTCATAGACAAGATTGGCTTGCACCACCCAAAAGGATCTCTAGACTTTAATGGTCATCCATAGCCAAACATTTGCTTCCATCGACTATGAATCCCAATTGATTGAGACTTTGATGTGATTATAACATGTAATCTTGATAAAATAAAGTGCCTGCAGAGAAGAACACATAATCAAAGAGTCACAAAAATAAAGTATAACTAATTTTTCATTAAAAGAGAGATCATATATTTCTATCCTAACTATAAAAAAAGATACTAGCTAAAATAAAATGGAGAATATTCTTAATTAATAGAAAAAAAAGTTGCATAACACTAACGTGGAGAAAAGTAATTTGTAACAAAATAGTAGAGCCATAAAATGCCACAAAAAATAATGAACCTCATCAAAATTAAATCATGTATAATTGAAAATGGTCTTTTTGAAAGAATTTGCATTTATTATTTATCAATAACAAGCATTGATCAAACTTATTATCTTAAGAAATCAAATTCAATTTGTTCATAAAAAATATGTTAAATATAAAGATATATTTCTATGTTTTAGAAAGTTGGGAAAAGAGTTTTTATATGTTTGATTACACATATATTTTTGAAAGATCAAGTCTAAAGAAGTGAACTTTCCCACAAAATAAAGAAAATATACTCAAATTAACAATGTGACTTTACAAAACTTTCTAGTGTAAAAGGTCCTATTGTACGAAAACACAATCTTAACTAATTTGTAAAGGTTAACAAATTATGTTCAAGTTTTTTTTTTAATAATTTTACATCTAGACCCATTCAATAGTAATATAATTCTTCAATATTTAGATTATGATTATAAAATACTATAAATATAAAAAAAATGACTTTTTAAACATATTTGTTATATATAAATCACAATTCAATATCTCAAAAAATCAATTGAAAAATAAAATCAAAGCAAGCTCAAGATCATATGATTATAGACACTAATATTACACATATCATTTGCTAGCTATTAGATTCAAAGTTATACAAATAAATCTTATTTTAAAACTAAATCAAACCCAATATGTGGGAGAAAGAGAGAAACATTATGTATCAAAGGAATATCTTAAAGAATTAATTTAAGAAAATGATCACCCTTATAATAGAGAAAAGTGAATCCGATTGAACAAAGGGAATCAATTACGAGAAAAAAAAGAACTTGTATTAAATTTTCATGTTTGTGGCCAACTAATGACCCAACTTTATTAGAAATGTTCAAAATTGATGCTACATAATTAGTTTAACTACATAGAAAATGAACTAGTAAGATCCAATAAAAATATTTTTGTAATGATTTAATCAGGCATTAAATCAACTTCTATTAAAAGTTTATATAATCAACCCATCAAAGCAAGTTCTCCAAGTGTGAGCTTTTAATCTGTTAACAAATATACAAGAGAATTGTGGAGTTATTTGAGTAAATATTATTGGTAAGTGTGCATCTTAAATCACTTTGGCAAATTTAATGATTAGAATTAAGGGTCTGTTTGGGGCAGCTGCTGCTTATTCAGCTTCTGCTGATAAGCAGCTTATCCTGATAATCTGCTGATGAGCAGCTGATCCGGATAGACTGTCTGGCTGTTTGGTTTGTGCGTTTGGAAAATAGCTGATTCTGGAAAAATAAACATTTTGCCCATGTTCTGAATAATTTGTTTAGCTGTTTGGTTTGTGTTTTTTGTAAACAACTTATTTGCAATTTTTTTAAGTTGAATTAATAATCTGTGTAGCAGAATTTGTTATTTTCTATAAATGTAGTAGCATATCACGACCCATGCTGCCCGACTCTGACACACCAGAACCCTGAGCGAACTCGTCTGACTGAGATGCAGTAGAAAAGGAAGCACTCAAACCAGATGAGGTGTTTTGAAATTTTGAGATCGACGAACTGTGAGTAGCAGTGTCAAGTTGGGATATCATAGAAAAAGACTCCCTGTCGGCCCACCTGAAAAAAGTGCAGTCCTCATGTCGTTGTGCCCATCGCAGACACCTGTAAAATTGCCTCCCGAAGTTATGTGTCTGTCGTGACGTGAGTAGCAAGGACGGTAGCCCGCATCGACACATCACTTTCTAGGACTTCCCTGAATATCTGAAACTCATTATCATGGATTTATTAAAAATAGAATAGATCAGTCAAAAAATTGAGGAAATATAAGAAGGATACTTACCAAAGTATGGAGGCAGCGGTTGCCGACAACAAATTTTTGTGGCCATCCAAACTGCTCCACCGTTATCTCAATAAAATCAGTACAATTTAGTATTAAGAAAAAAAATTAAATAGGACATCAATCCATATAGTAGCATTTGGTCCATTAATCCATATATCCTAACATATTTGCAAAACAACATGTAATTTGAAGCACACAAATGAATCGAACATATACAGAGATGCGTAGCAATGATCCAACTGATGCTTCTCACAAAAAATGATGTCATACATAAGTAGTCTATATAATAGATAACAATGATCCAACTGATGCTTCTCATAGAAAATGTATACAATGTTCCCCTTTTTCTTATTATACAGTATCTTGAACCTCACTTTTTAAAGAAATAACTATTTGTTAATATAATAAAAGATTGCTTCATAAAAGAATATAATAGAGGAGTTGAAATTGTAATATGTGCTCAAAACCAAGCTCCCCAACCAACAACTAGCAGATATCCCCCAAACAAATATCTCCCAAGCACGTATTTTAACAAGAGATCTGAAGAGAAGATACAGCATACTATATATGTATTCATTAATTCCAAATAGCTAGATAACCATTTTAAGAATAAATTCTGAAAGCCAAAAAATCAAATTTCTGATAATCGTCAAAACAATCCTCGCATACCCAAGCAAGAAACCGTTTTCAGCAGAACAGGGAAAAAAATTGTTTTCAGCAAACATAAATTACTGAAGCAAACAAAAATACAGAAGCAAACACAACCGCCAACAACAGGAACTACATTGAAGCCATTTCAAATCACACAACCTCTAACATCAGGCCTCCACTTGACCATGATTTCAAACATAATTTACTTTACATATCTAAGACAAACTTTTATGTTTACACTGATGCCACCATAATTTACTTTATAACATGTCACCAACTTTAACTGAAATTAGAAACCCTCAACAAAACAAGATAAATAAAAGGCTATAATGTTGAAGCCACATTCAATATTGGTATAATGCTGAAGCCACATAATTATGCCCAAACCAACACCTATTACTGAGCATCGTACTTAATGCTTATAAAATGAGCAACATACTAAAATGCCTATTAATGAGCAGCATAATTCCACAATAGTGTTAAAAGTAGCCATTGATATATCTTACCATTTATTGAAGTTTTACCCCCAAAAATGTGGAAGCAACGGTTGCCAACAACAAACATCAATGGTCGTCCATGCTGCTACCACCTAGAGCTATCAAACAAATGCAATTGAACAATTGAATCGAACATATACAAGGATGCTTCAAAAATAAAATGTAATATGAGGCAATAAGCTATTTATAGCTGTGGTTGTCCTTAAAGAATCGGGTCATCCAAGCAACTAGAAATCTTGCCCATAACATTACTGGACTTTAAATACCATGGTCTTCCAATACAACCATTGCACCAATTCTATAAATGAAAAATATTGCTAATATAAAGTAGCCATTGAACCAATACAGCCATTGCACCAATTCTATATCAGCTAGAAATATTGCCCATGTAATGTGAAGAAAGATATGCAACTTCACCACTGCTTTTCGAAACATGGAGTTCCAATGGAATCATGTCATACAATACTACAAATCATATGAATAGTAAAAAAATATGACATTGAATATTGGTTGTTACTCCCAAAAAAGATATGCAACTTGACACGCATAGTATGTATGCAAAACATAAGTGAAACGCATAGTATGTAATCTAATATAGAGTGAAACACAGCAAGTACCAGCTGCCTCATACGTCTAGATGGCTAGGCTTATGTCATTTGCTATTTGTTCTCTCAAAGCCGCCATCTCTGAAGCACCTTCTCCATCAAGGGTGTGTGATTCTAGTGAATCAGGTTTGAGTTGTGGGACGATACGTCCAACGTGGTATTCAAATGCCCAGGTGGTATTTGCAATGAATTTTATTCTATAACGACAAATTCTGCATATGCCCTAGAATGATGTCGTGCAATGAAGTTGTGTAGTGCCATTGTAGCCACTACAATCTGAACTTGTTTTGAAAATGGATAAGTTGGAATATCATGTAAAATAACTCATTTCTTCTTCCAAACCCAAACAATTTCTCTATCACACCACGCAAGGATGAATGCCTTTTGTTAAAAATTTCTTTCTTGCCTCGTGCAACTCCGCTCGATCTCTCAAAATTAGGTATATGATATTTTGTATCTGGATATGGTTTCAAATATCCCCTTTGTAAAGAATACCCGACATCTACTAAGTAGTACTTCCCGGTGTAAGGTTTTCTGGCATTTAGAAAGTTTAAAAAAATTCAGATGGTCAAAAGTTAAACACGACTGTCATACCTGGTGGTGGATAAGGGAAACCATATTTTCTGTTGCTAGTAGCAAACTTGAAAACACGGCTGTCGTGTGCGCTACCTTCCCATCCAGCCATCACATAGGTGAAACACATGTTGAAATCACAAACAGCCATTACATTTTTTGTTGGGAATCTGCACCGTCCAATGCATGCAATTTTCTCTATGCCAGAAAGACGTGCGTCGACATGTGTTCTATCAATAGCTCCGATGCAATCTTGTGATGGACAAATTTATCAATAAGAAAATCATGTGTAAAATTGTTGTAACTAACATTTAAATTAGGGAAGCATCTTAAAAAAACAACATATATCAACTTGAAAAAGCAACATGTGTGGGAATGGACTGGAATATTGGGTCTTTTGGTTTGACTATTTCACATGTCAGACTCACTAGTGCATTCAACCCAACTGAGAAATATCTACTTATGGTTTCTGAGGAATATTGAAACTGTTCCACAACTCCTCTAATGGATTCATTTTGAGATAAAATGTAAAGTGTTATTGCCAACACCTTTCTAGCTGTTGTTCTTGATAAACCTTGCAATCTGTGACCCGAAGTTCATTAAGCAGGTCCAAAAAAGTTATTTTTGTCATACGAAACATATTTGCAAAACGTGTCGGGTGGCCACGTAATAACTCTCCGATCCATCTATCTCCAATATTACTAGACATCATGCATGGTTTCGACCAATATATGCATGGTAGTAATGGTATAGCAATGTAAGGGTGAGAGCAACTATACGGATTTGATTAATTTGTGCTTCATCCATAATATAAATTCTGAAAAAATGATAGATTTTTAAACAAGATAATAAATAATATTAGACAATGACAACGATACATAGACTACATATTCATGCTTGAAAAAATTACAATACATTCAACGAGTCCATCACATAAATAGCACATAAGACATAAATAGATAGGAGTCCATCAAATAAAAAGTAAATGTAACCCAATAATAGTAATGAAGTTACATTAATAACATTCAATCTTTCATAAAAGAACGGAAATAGCGAAGAAGAAATTCTGGGTCAAAAGTCTCAAAGAATTGTCTGCGGGTAGAGTTATCTAACAACTTAACATACTTAAAATATATAGCTTAGTCTTCCTTAATACCAAAATATGTGTTAAGCATCTTTACACACTCGTGAATTGTGTTGTCCTTCGCCGTTTTGGAATTATTTTTGCAAGTTTCAATCAATGTCTCATAGAACCTCTAACAAATGCAAAACTTTTTTATTTTTTGCAGGTCGGGGACGTTTTGTTCCATCAGTGGATTGGATATTTGTGGGGATTTGGCTGGGACCTTCTCCTGAATCACCTTAATGTTCGGTCTCCATATTCTGTGCTAAGTTTGTGAAACCCTGCTCATTTTGAGTGAAAAAATGAGCTCCTGTTGCTACAACACTAGTAAACATATCATCCAACTTATCCCCCAAAGTTGGTCCAATGCCAGTCAATTTGAATTTTTTTGCCGCTGATACTGCTTGTAACAACAAGAAAAATGTAATCAATATTCAAAACATTTTGTCTCTGAAAATAAGTTAAAATAGTGATGTAAATACCTCTAACTTTTCTGTCTGTCATTCCTCAGGTGCATCAATTGTCCGCTTTAGTGGATCCCATCCCAAACTAGTTGATCCCCTTTTGAGTTCTTTCCAAAGTTTCTAGTCCTTTTTTAATTGATCTCATTTGTTTTTTAGTTTCATCCGATTGTAATCCCTTCTAGTTATTTCCTTGAATTTAGTCGTGAGATTCTACCAACCTTCTTTATTAAAATAAGTTTTGGATCAATTTCCCAAGTCGACCTCCCTCAAACATAGATTACAAAAAATATTAGTAGCCTCTCTATACCACATAGTCGATGATCCGAACTCTTTAGATTTACTCACTTTTTACTGCCACATAAACGAATGGTAAGATGACATGTATGTAATACAATCACATATTCACAACAAGTATTGCATGCTTTTTAAAATAAAAAAATTGATATAACTGTAGACTTTTCGTACCAGTGTAGGACAATCAACTGCATTCAAAATGCCTAAAATTTACATAACTAAGGACAATCAACTGCAATACAATAACTTTTTATTTTCTAGCAACATTTGGCTACAACATATTCTAGCAAACATCAATATGATCTCAAATTTAAATTAAGATACTTCATTCATATCAAAATTTGGCCTCGATGATAGAAAATCAGCAATACTCCACGTTTATCAACATCATAGGACCATTTGCATTACATAAATAAATTAGGCCCCTCACATTTCTTTGCTAAAACCTTTTAATGAAAAACAACAAGTTACACAACGAAGAGCAATCATAGGATACTTCATTGAACAACCATAACATCATCCAACTGGCAAATATCATCACCTTACTGCAAATATTCCATAACCTAATGCCGCCCTAACAACACCTCGTACAATGTAATATTGTTATACTTATACCCTAATAATAATAATAACATGGTGGCACTAAAAGATGTAAAGATGGAATTTTTCCATTTTATTTTCTTTTGAAACTAATTTCCAATTTATATCAGCATCTCAATACACCATAGAGATCTACTTACCTGCAGACGACTCGCTGTTACAACAATGAGAGAGATAAATGGAAAAGAAACTTGATTTGCGTATACAAGGACCACTCATTTTGATTTGCAATAAACAAAAATAATTGAAATGAAACTGCTAACACAAATACTGTAATCATGAATCTAACAGTAATCATGAACCACACATTTTGAATTTCAAAACCCTATAAGAACTTAAAAAAATGTAAACGGTGTTCTTTCGTATGGATCTAACAGTAATCATGAACTAGAAATAGTTGTATCACACCAGAAAATGCAAAGATATACAACGAGGTAGGACGAGACGGGAGAGAAGAAATCCAGAAAACGCAAAGAAAAAGAAGAAGAGGAAGGAGATGAGGGTGCACAAATTTTTTTTACCACTATAGGCCTTCTGCTCGGGTAGCTAGGGCACAAACGGTCAAACGAAGAATGGCGCAACTGAAACCGCAAAGAAGAAGAAGAACATGGCACGATCACGCAAAAACACAAAGAAGAAGAGGAAGGAGATGAGAATGCACGATTTGTTTTAGCACTATACACCTTCTCGGCACCTAGGGCACGATCTTGCAAGCGAAGAACAGAGCTACCGAGAGCAGCACGAGGGCAGCGGAGGAAAATGGTCTAGCCAAAGCGCGATCCGCTCCTATAGCCCGCGTTCACTGTTTACACTAAACAGTGAAATGCGAGTTTTAAAACCGCACGTAAAACGTTTTAAACAAACACAAAGGCAGCGTTTTCCAAAACGCCGCCACACTTTTAAGCTGCCCCAAACGGGACCTAAGAATCTAGTTAGAACTAACCCTTATATGTAATTTGCTCAAGATTTAATTTTGGATGACTCCAAGTTCTATGCTACTTCAACTTTCTTAAGATTAATTGCCAAACAAATGTAACCAATTGTGAAACACATTTTTATTGCAAGAAATCCCTCCATATATCCCCAGCAATAAATTTTTACAATAGTAGAAAGGAACTCCTTGCTTCAATTCCAAAAAACAAAACCACTAAACCGAGATGGAGCCCGAACAGAAACCGGGGACAAACCCAACCCAAAACTTAGAGGCCAATCTATTCCAAAACAGTGAAACTCCAACGGCTAGTAAATCCCAAACTTACCAAACACAAGATCAGAGCGGCAACAATCACGGATTCTCCGCGCACACTGGAATAAGCTCCATTAATTCCCCTCATCACTCCAACCCCATCCTGCTTCCCCTGTTTCTTAATTCATTTTTCTTCCCGATTCCCAGCCATGAGCACTCT
>JXCR01097188.1:169953-185422 GCA_002079205.1 Phalaenopsis hybrid cultivar | reverse complement strand
TATATATATATATATAAATTTAGATATTAGACGTATATACATATAAGAATTGAATCGTATGTATGTAATTTTTTATTTCTTAGGCAGTTAGATCAGACTGGCCCTTTAAAGAATCTATTTATCGAATCACACGACCAACTTATAGCTAAAAAAATGAAATAGATGGTCATAAAATTATAAAAACTATTCTTTTTCTCTTGTAATTTTTTTTTTCTAGCACATCAAAATTTTAATCATGCATTTATATGATGGAATATGATATTTTCCTTAAAAAAATTTTCATAAAAAAATACCATATGTATATTGTGGTATATAGTGGATTAGAGAGTGTAATGTCCCACACTATCTCAATTCGAAAGGATGATCGATGGTATGTTGTCTCGTGATGATGGATTGTTTCAGGATTTGTGGTAAATTGATGAAACATAATAGACAAAATTAAAGTAAAATAAAACCTAAGTCAGTTTGAGTGGTCCATGAGAAAATGTTAAACTCTGTTGTCATATTTTCATCATTCTGAGTGTAAATATCAAATTTTGGGATGTTAGATATGTAAATACATAATTGTATAAAATAAAACACTAATTTATGGGTGGAAAATCGATTTTGTTACAGTTAGAATATAAAAATATTAGGGTGATTAAAATGTATATTTGTGAATATATAATAAAATACAGTATGCAACTAATGAACGCGCGTGCTGCATAACTTGCTTTTGATAATAGGGCTTTTAAGTTTTAAATGAGTTAGGCAGCATGCACTATATTGATATCATGAATAAATATTAAATAATAATCATATCTATGTGATATCAAATCTAAGCGATTGTTGAAAGGACTAATATTTATTAGACTNTATATATATATATATCATTGAGTATTATGAATTGTTTTAAAAGTCCAATGATATTATTAATGTGATGTTAAATAATTAAACATTTGAGTATTATGTCTATGAAAATTTAGATGTTAGAAATATAAATGGAAGTGACATGACACGCCACAACAATAAACAAGAGAGGTAAATAAATACCATGGTTTAAAAAATGGGATCAGACCAGCCCGTCCAATGGCAAACCAATCCTTCAACCAATTTGGTCTAAACTCATAATTATTTTTTGTATATATTGAACCAGAATTGAACTAGTTAGAACCCAAGTTTAATCTACAAACCAGTCGGATTTCTAAAAATAATCATTTCAAATATTGTCTAATTTTAATTTTTGACTTAAGAGATAAGCAGACGTCTCTATTGGTTTTCCGTGATAGTCATTGTATGATAATTTTGACCATAAATCTAGTTCATCATATCTGCACCAAGCACATTAATGTGATATACCACTTAGAACCCAGGTTTAACCTACGAATCGGCCGGATTTCTAAAACTAATCGTTTCAAATATTGTCTAATTTTAATTTTTTAATCTTTCATATCACATTAAAAATACATTCATTTCAACTTTTAAAAGGTCTACTAGACTCATGAATTGGTGAGATGACATGCATGTAAAAAATTGAAAATTATTGTTAAATATATGCATACATAAGAATTGAGTGGCACGTAAATCATCCAAAAAACATATCACACTTTTTTATTCAACTTTTTATATAAAAAGATATTTCAAAAGAAAACCACCATCCATATTGAGTTAATGTTGAGTTAATGTTGAAAAACCTCAACACATGTAAGCCACGAATGTGTTAGCACCTCACTGGGCTTTTTTGGGGTACCTTTTTACTTGCATTGCGTTTCAAAAGTCACTACAACTCTATTTAGAAAATTATCTTTTTACTATAAAAGTTTTTACGATCAGAAGTAATTTTTTACAATTAGATTTGTTAAATGAGTTAATGTTGAAAAGCCTCAATACACGTAAGTCTCCAATGGGTGTCATCAAAAGTTTGCAGTCTATGTAGGTTTTCACTGATTTTGAAATAAAAAGTTTCTCACTGCAGAAAATTTTGACCTAAAGTGTAACATTTAATAAAAAGTTTGCAGTCTATGTAGGTACTTTTGATTATTATTTCATAGAAAGAAAAAAAAAATGGTTTAAACAATTAAAATCTTTCTCAATGAAGCTAATGCAGTTTATATATCAAATTTTTGCAGGAGAAGCCAGTAGCTCCGGTGACGACCCTAAAGGATCTGCTCTGAAAAAGTATAATATGTGTGTGTGTGTGTCTAATAAAATCTTTAGAAGAGTTTAGGGGCTCAATTCCCATGATTTTATAGTGCATGCTTTCCCACTGGAAAGAAAATTTCACGAGCTATATGGACTTTATTTATTATCGTATTATCGCTTTATGTATTGTTTTCATGAAGTTATGAGATTATTCTCCTGATCTGGAAATATCTCATATATATGTACTAGAACATAGCGAAGACATCAAAACTAACTAGGCAGAACCAGGACATGAGCGCCATTATTCTCTAGATCAAGGCTCAGCTTATTGTGATCATTAATTGATTTATGATGACTTTCGCCTTTTGCAATGAAGTAACATCCAACAGTTGACTGCATCTTCGTCCCTAGACTGTGCTAGGGTTCTTATAGTTCTATTTAATGTTGGAAACGGGCCAATTTGCCCTAGCTCAAACGGGTTTTTACATGGGTTATCTCGCCATAGCGCTGTGCTAGGGTTCTTATAGTTCTATTTAATGTTGGAAACGGGCCAATTTCCCCTAGCTCAAACGGGTTTTTACATGGGTTACCTCGCCATAGCGCTTTTCAGACGATACTTGTATTTGGTGAACATATTAAAATTTTAATCATATTTTTAACTTCACTAAGGTTTCTTTACAAAAAAGGGAGGGATTATTTTTAAATAATATTAAAAGATTGGACCTGCAATTCTCCATAATTAAATAATAATAAATCTATAATAAATATAGATGGTGCCAGAAAATTCATGACGGTAAAGTATATATTAACATCCTAGGATTGTACGAAAGTCCGACACACAAACATAAAAAAAGAGTTGATAGAGGGAGTAACAAGCGTTTTTACATGAAAACCCAAAAATGGAAAAAATTACGGGGCCTAACCTAATTAAAATGATTCATTTATGTCATTTATATGCTACAAGACTTTACTAGTCCTTGAATAGTCGGAAGCAATATTACATGTGTAAAGGTAGTCGACGTGACCTTCACTAGGGGAGTGGCAGAATACATTAGCGAGGTGATAGTGTGTTATGAAGGAAGATAGACGATAGAAGTCGTGTACCAAAAAATCAGATGCAAACGTTGCCAGTAGTAGTGACAATGATGAGGGCACGGTGGCGACGCAATGGTGGTGGGGAAGTGAAGGTCCAAATGTAGCGGTGACCTGACGACGATGGTTCGACAGCAGTGTCGGCGGTTCAACAGTGGCGACAATGGTAGCTGGACAACGACGATGATGGTGGTCGAACAACGATTGTTTATTGATGGCAACAGCCCGATGATAGTGATCTGGCGGCGACGACGAAGGTGGTGGTCAGATGGCAGCCCAAACACGATGGTCTAGTGACGATGACAGTGGCGGCTAGATGGCCGCCCAACAGTGGTGGTCCAATGGTGGTGGCCAAGCAATGGTAGTCTGGCGATAGTAACAACTAGATAACAGTGGTTCAGATGGTGGCAGTGTGTTGGTCGGAATAAGGTGTTCTAACGACGACAACCAAATGACAATAGTCCAACAACAACAACATGGTGGCTGGACAGCGCTGGTATAGCGATGGTTGCAGCCACACCGCGGTGATGCAGCGGTGGCAGTGGTGGTGATCGGACGACAATGGCCAACGATAGCGAAAGACTAGAAGGCGGTGGTCAAGCAATGACTGTTTGATGGTGACCACGGTGGTGGTCGGAAGACAATGGTCAACGATAGTGGAAACCAGAAGGCGGTGGTCCGACGACGGTGACGTCAGTGGTCGAGCAACTGTGGTCTGGGGATGACTGCGACTCGATGGCAGTGGTCCAATGGGGACAATGATAGTGGTCAGACAATGGTGGTCCGACCATGGCGGTAGCCTAATAGCGGTGGTTTGGTTGAGGTTACAGAGGTGGTAGGAAAATGGTAGTCCGACAATGGCGGTGGCTGGATGACAATGGTTCGGCAATGATGATAGTGGTGGTCGGACATGATGGTTCAACAATGTTCAATTCTAGACAACGATGTTGACGTTGGTGGTGGTCGGGCAGCCTCGATCCAATGGTGGTAAAGTCTAAAAGATGATAGTGCAACGAGAATGACTGGTGGTCAGGTAATGGTGGTTCAGTGATGAATGATGATGGAGCTCAAGAACCCTCAAGCTTGGAGCTCCTTCAACCTTCACAAGCTATATTTGAAGTTAGCTGACATTTGAATTAGAGTATGTAATTAAATATTTGGAGCTCTTGGTCCTAATTTGCATCGGGATTGTGCTTAATTAAGTTTTTTTTGTGAATGTAATAATTGTCCCACAATTTTTATACGTCATTGTCAAAGACATTGAAAATATACCTAAGTTTTCGAACAATTATGTGGTCTTGAAGGAATCATGAGTTGCGGCTACTCAGGTGTTAGCACGAGCCCCCCTCTTTGAGTAATAAGTTAAGCAAGCCATCTTAATATTTATTTGAAAGTGTCAAATTTAAAATTTTAATGTCGTAGAAGGGTCCAAGAGATCCAAATAAGTTGAAAATAGGTTGGACAGACTGTCACCACTAGTTCCAACGGTGGTGTGCACAAATATGCAATAGAGACAAGCACTTGTATTGAAGTGGTGAGCGTACACTCGCACATTCGCACGCCCTCTTTCGACTGATGCAAGAATCCAGGGCTTCAGATTTTTTTTTTGAAATTTTTTTCTTTCTCTGGACTATTAAAGAAAAAGGATATATGAGGCTAATTAATCTAATGTTCCTAAAAAAATTTGAATCATTGCCTCCAAAGTCTTCTCCCTCTCCTCCCACTTGCTCGTATTCTAGTCGACGAAACTTTAGCTTTCCCTTGTAAATTGAAAGAGTTGGTTGTTTTCGTTGGATGAATTGAACTTAAAGAAGATCAAGACCCATAATTTTATGGCGAGACAAGAAACTTTTCTTGAAAAAGGTATTGACCAACCTCATTTGACAGACAAAATTGGAGGCGATCAAGGCTCATAGTCCCACAACGAGGTGACAGTCATCCCTTGAATAAGGTTTTGACCGACCACATCAATCAAACCAGGTTGGAGGAGATCAAGGCACGTAGTTCTACGACGAGGCAACTATCTTCTCTTGAAAAAAGAGTTGATCGACATCATCAGACAGACCAGCTTGAAGGCAATCAAGACTGACATTCCTAGACGAGGTAACTATTGCCCTTGGAAGACGAGATGTGATTGTTTTCATCGGGCATACCAAGATTGGAGGTGATCAAGACTTATAGTCCTAAACCGAAACAGTTTTCTTGCCTAAAAAAAGGTGACGAATATCCTCATCGGAGAGACCAGGTTAGAGACAATCAAGGCCCATAGTTCTATGGCGAGACAACTGTCTTCCCTTGAAAAAGGTGTTCACAAACATCATTAGACAAATTGGGTTGGAGGCGCTCAATGCCATAGTTTTACGGCGAGGTAGTTGTCTTCCCTTAAAGAAGGTGTTGACCGACCTCACGAACAGACCGGGTTAGAGGTAAGACATGTAGCCAAACGACAAGGTAACTATCTTCCCTTAAAAAATGTATTGACTAATCTCAACAAACAACCCGGGTTGGAGGCGACCAAAGCCCATAGTTCTACTACGGAGGTCAAGCAACAGTGGATCCAACAACAACAACAATAGTGGTGGATGGGTAGCAATAATGGTGACCCGGGAATGATGGCAGTCGGGCAATGGTGTTCCGACAGCTAAGGCAACCCGGTGATAATGATCCGACAATGGTGATGATGTACCACAACATTGGCGACAGTCGAGCATCGTTGATCTAGCATAGCAGCGGTAAGCTGGCGATAATGGCTAGATACGATAGTAGTGTCCTGACATTCGATGGTTTGTGACGGCGACCTGACAGTGTCAACGACTGCAAACCAGCAACGACAGTCTGACGCTACGGTGGTGGCTCGAAGTTGATGGTCCAATGATAGTGGCCTAATGGTGGTGACAACAGCGACGTCAGTCACATGACTATTTTAGTAGCTGATAAGTGAAGGTAGTATGACAACAATAAGAGCCAAGATATAGTGACCCTGCAAAGACAGCAGTCGGTGATCCCACAATGAATTCAATGGTGGTGTTTGTGTATTTTGTTAGACAACGAAAAAAATCTAATGATTGCAGTGGGGTCTAGCGGCATTGATTGGGTGACAGTGATTTGAAGGTAGCGACAGTAACAACAGTGCCATTGACAATAGTGGGTAAACAACAAAAGTTTATCATGATGACGACTGTGGTAAAGCAGTAGTGATCCAGTGATAATGGTGGTGTTGACTAAGCGATGGAGATGATCTGACAAAGTTAGTCTAGTGCGCCAATGTTGAATCGATGATAGGAGAATGTGCCATGATGGTAGTGGGGTCAGGCGTTCGTGGTTCGTCACGACGACGACCTGATGATGGTGGTGCGGCATGACAGTGGCTTGACGATGATTATGTGGCATGGCGGAAGCCCGACAAAAGTGTTTTAGCTTAGTAATGGTGGTCGACATTGGCGGAATAGTGTCGGTTGGGTGTCAAGTGGTCTGGTGGAGACGGAAACCCAACGATGGTAGTCCGACACGACAATGGTGGCCTAACGTCATGGGTCTGGCATGACTTTGGTTAATGTCAACAAAGTTACAGCAGTTTTTTTTATAATAGAGGTGCAACCGAGTGACGATAGCCCAACTATGGTGATGACAATAGCGACCATGGTGATGACAATAGCGAAGATTGTTTGACACTGATGTGAATGATCACTTCGCCCCCTATAGAAGATTAAATTATTATGCCTTGAAGAATAATGATTATTGCCAAATGATTATAACCAAGTAGCAGAGAATATGCAGACTGCATTTAGGTGATCGTAGAAGAGTGATAGGGGAGCAACTTAACCAATGAATAATAGTAAACAAGCAACATTATGGTTGTCATATGATAACGAGATTGAAGGAAATCCATCATGGACGTTTGACCAATATGAGGCTGTCTTTTAGAGTGTTACTCGGTGACATTAGCCTATATGGAAGGCTAATCATTAGAGCTTACTCGACTATGTTAATCTATACATAAGAGATTTAAGAAAATCCACCAAGGATGTTTAATCATATGAGGTTGTTTGTCAGAGTGTTACTTAGTGAAGTTAGCCTATAAAGAAGGTTGTCATTAGAGTATAAAAGCGATCCAAGAAGATCCATCAATGACGTTTGATCTATCTGAGCATGTTTGTCGTACTGTTACTTGACGACCTTAACCTGTGTGGAAGATATCTAAGAAAATTCACTAAAAATGATTAATCTATTTGAGGTTGTTGGTTTGTGTTACGCAATGATGTTAGCCTAGGTTTTTCATTAGAGCATTACTCGACTACATTAACCTATATGAAAGAGATCTGAGAAAATCCACCAAGGATGTTTGATCTATCAGAGGTTGTTTGTCAAAGTATAACTCGACGACGTTACCTTGTGAGGAAGATATCTATGAAAATCTACCAAGAATTTTTGACAAATCAAAGATTGTTTGTTAGGGCATCACTCAACAATGTTAAGCTGTATGAAAATAGTCAAATTGACTCCCCATGGGATCGATTGCACCTTGATTGGGAAAGGACAACTGTCGCATGGATCCTGAATCAAATATAGAGTTGGCATCGATTTAAACTAATACAACCATTTTGAGGTCATGGCTACATCCTCGTACATGGAGTAGAGTCCAGGTAGGGATTATATGTAGAATTTGAAATATATTGGTAAAATTTTTTATATTTATGAGAAGACTTGAGAGAGAGTCAATAATACCGCCTAGATGCCAAAACTTGTTTAAATGTGGTCATATCTAAGATATTGACATGAGTGACAATTCAAAGTTAGAAGTTGTCTTGAAACCTAGATCGACTCTCATACACTTGAATGTTAAAAAGAAAGCAAAAAAGCATGCCCATCCATAATCGTGCCTAGGATGTTGACGTGAATGATTTGCCGAAGTTGTAGCCAAGGTTACCCCCATCTTAAAATTAGTTCTCAAGGTCTTGATATCCAAGTGAAAGATAAAGGGACTACTTGACCACAATCTTATCTTCCGAGATTGTAGTGAAGGTTGCCCCTTTATCAGAATCAATGCGTGGGAGCTTGATGTCCATTGGGAATGAGTGCTAGAGAGCTATCTCGGGAAAGGGTGAAAACCATTAAAGATTGCAACGAGTAGAGAAATGATTTTTGTCCCTCAAGAAAAAAAAAGCCTCTTCGTAGCTCATCCCAGATTATATTATGAGGAGCATCAGAAAGATGGGATTGAGTCAACTTCCTTATTAGCATTAAAGGATGACAGACAAGGCAGGTTTTACGAGATTGATTAAGAGAGCTGGCAATATAAAAGAGATTAGTGTCTAGGCTCGATGTGGAGAAATTCTATCATTAAGAGGAGGGGCCCCATACAAGAATTCTCAATTGAGGCATTCTCCGTTGATGGTTGATCTCGAGAAATGGAAACACCATCTGATTGTGTCATTATTAGTTGTTAAACCTTACATAAGAGATAAAGAAAATCCCATTCTTATACTTCTCCATCCTGCACACTTGGTCCTCCAAAAATAGACTTGAACCATCTTCACAAGCAGGATAATGCTTGCTTAGGAGGGAAAAAGCAGAGCCTTGACGGCTCATGATCTAAGTTTGTCCCTTAGATTGTTGTGCATTATAATAGGGTGGATCTATTAGTCAGTGTTATGCTTATTGGTTATTTAGTGACTGTCACAAATTTTGCAAGGATGGTCGTGAGCTCTCACAAACGGTGCCTAATTATCGTGTGCTTGAGAATATGCCGCGGGAGAGAGTGATTTTTTAACATCCTATAGTTTTATGAATATCCAACACACAATAAAAAAGAGCTGATAGAAAGAAAAATATTTTTTACATGAAAAACAAGGAAACCAAAGCCCACTTGAAATGATTCCACATATAGATGTAACAAGACTTTACAACCCTTGAATAACCAAAAGCAATATTACATAAAGTGGGTCTTATCGATGTGACTTTCATTAGGGAGCGACAAAATAAGTTAGCAAAGTGGCGCCAATCAGTTGCTGTGCAGAAAGATCGACGATGGAGATCATGTGCTCGAAAATCTAATGCTAGTGTCATCTATAGTAGTGGCCCAATGACAGTGGTCTGACAACATCGATAATGGTGGTCAGGCAACGGAAGCCCAACTGAAGCAGCAGTTCGATGGGAGTGTTTTAACAACAACGACATTGGCAATCAAGCAACGATGATGGTTGGGCAACGTGGTCCGACAATAGCGGCAACCAAAGAGTGGTGGTCCAACGACAACCAAACAATGGTGGCTCGACAATGACATAGTGGTGGTTGAGCAATAATAGTCCTACAGTGGTTCGAAGGCCAAATGGTGGTGGTCTGGACTGTGATAACGGTGGTGGCCGGGCAGCTATGTTTCAAAGGCGATGGTGGCCAGAAAAAAATGGTCTAGAGGTGGTGGTGGTGATGATAGTGATCGGGCAATAGTGGTTTAGCGATATTGACTGTCAGACAACAGCGGTATTACAATGACAACAGTGGTGATTAGTGTAAGGATTGTAGCCATATTTGAATCCATCAACAACGAAACAACTCCAGAGGCAAGGCAAAGTGGTGTCTAAGCACTAGGCAAAGTGTCACCAAAGCGCCAGGTTGGGTGCATAGATGTATGGTTGTATATAAGGTGGTGCCCCGGCGCCCATTTCGAGCACACCTGCACCAAGAAAGCGTGGCACCTAGGCACCATTCAAGGCACAACAGGTTATTGATTCAATACTTCATGAATGAGTTGAAAGGTAGTGTCTGGAAGCGACACTTAGGCGCCGAGAGTGATTTGTACGTAGTTTGGGATTTAACCCCTTCGCGAAGGATCGTAAATACTATCTAATATGTGAACTAAGAGCTTTTGTGTGGAGCAATGGAGTTCAAGGGGTGGATTTCAGTGTGTAATTTATCTTGTCAGATCAAGAGAGAATTTAAAGTAGAATTGTTTTAAGCTTTAGATGCAAGGCAAAGGATTTAAATAAGAACTGAACGGTGCAGATTTTTGTACATTTTTCCTTTCATTGTGGAATTTTTTAGCGAGATGTGGCTCCATGATTTTTTCCCATTCTCAGATTTTTCCACAATAAATCTTTGTGTTTTCTAAGATTACTTCGTTGTATATTTTTATTCGATATTTTGTTCGAATTTCTCGAGTTGGTGCGATCCTTTTTCCACATCGTGGTTTAAATTGTAAACAATTTTCCATCTTAACAAGTGGTAACTGAGTGGACTTTTTTCTGAAACTTTTGATTCGAATGGTAGCAATGACCAACGAAGTTACAAAGTAGAGAAATTCAATGGATCAAATTTTGTGTTATGAAGACTGCAAGTAAAAGATTTATTGTATCAAAAGAAATTGTATGCCACTACAAGGAATCACCAATAACCCTAAAACAATGACTAGAAGAACAAGAAGTGTTGGATCAAACAACCATAATTTTAGTCTCTCTTTCACTTTTCACGTCTATTATGTTCAATATGGTGAATAAAACTATGATGAATCTCATGGAGGCATTGATAATGATTTATGAGAAACCTTCTTCAAATAAAACTTTGATATAATTCAACATGAAGATGTCAAAAGACAGTTTGATGGTTGAACACTAACGATTTTAATATAGTGACTAGCCAATTGTGTTTTGTGGGTATCAAATTTAATGATGAGATTAGAGATCTCTTAATTATGTCTTCATTGTTGAACATATGGGATGGATTGGTCACAACGGTGAATAAACTCTTCAGGTAATATGAAGTTGAACTTCAATGACATTGTGGGGTTAGTATTGAATAAAAAAGTTTGTTGAAAAGTAGCAAACGACAAATCTTCATGTTCTACATTGAATGTTAAAAACAAGGAAATGAATCTTAATAGAAATGCAAACATGGATATATTCAAGTACAGAAGATGAAAGTTTATGTCGAGAAAAGAAAATAGCAAAGGTGAATGCTAGAATTGCAAGAAAAAAGACATTTCAAGAAAAATTGAAAAGCTCCAATAAAGGTTGGTGATGGAGGCCAAGACAGAATTTCTCTACAAATGTCATTGCCAACGAAATCCAAAGTGACTCCTTAGTTTTATTTCTATTCAGTACTGAACGTTAGATAGTAGATTCATGTGCCTCTTTTATGTTTGCCCGAACAAAGAGGTGTTTAAAAATTACACTCAGAGTGATCTAGAGAATGTATATACAGGAGATAACATGATCTATAATAATGTAGGAAAGCGTGACGTTGATATCAATTACTACATGAAATATTTGAAAGCTCGGTGATGTTAAACATGTTTCAAGTTTGAAGAGAAATATAATCTCGGTAAGCCAACTGGTAAAGTCGGTGTATGTGACTACTTCTACAAGTGATTTTTGGAAGTTGACTAGAGAGGCAATGATAATGGCTCAAGACAACATGAAAGGCACTCTTTACCTGATCAATGATAGACTTGAGATCGAATTGTCTTAAATCAGATAATGATGACGAGTATCGTGATCACAGATTAAGGAGTTACTAAGCATCAGAGGGAATTAGACATGAGCTCATTGTTTCAAGTACACCATGGCAAAATGGTGTAGCTAAGCGCATGAATGGAACCATCACAGTGCATGTTGGGAGTATGATGTTACATACAGACTTGTCAAATCAAAAGTAATGAACACTGTTGTTTATTTTGATCAATCGTGGTATGTCGGTATCTTTGAATGAAGGCTTACCTGAAGAAGCCTGAAGTGAAAGAGGTAAATCTATCTCATATGCAAGGTCCAAAAGTAAACATGATTCAAAATCTATAATGTCAACTTTCATTAGAAATGACTCGAATGAATTTGAGTACAAATTCTGGAACTATCAGAATCAGAAGTTTATCAGGACTAGGGAAGTGATATTCAATGAAATGGAGATGTACAACGACAGGAGCAAAACTTAAAATTGCTCGTCAATTACTTTAGAAGAGTCCAAATATGTTAAGGTAAAAAATATTAATGATGAAAAGGGTGAAATCAAAAGGTCAAGCAAAATCTCAAGACCGACACATATGTATTCTCCTTCTTTATATTATTTATTGCTAACTAATGGTAGTAAATCAAAGTGCTATGAGGAGACCACTCAAGTTGAAGATTCAAATGAGTAGGAGTTCGTTATAGATGATGTGATGCAATCATTGATATAAATCAAACTTGAAATTTGGCAATATTATCATATGACAAAAGAGCACTACACAACAAGTGAATCTATAGACTGAAAGATGAGTACGATGATGGCAGACACTACGAGTCAATGCTTGTGAAAAGGTTTAAACAGGAGAAATGAGTTGACTACATTGAGATTTTTTCTGCTATGGTGAAGATCACAACTGTGGGAATTGTATTAAGCTTAATAGTAAGGAAATATCTACATTTTGAATAAATAGAAGTAAAAATAGCCTTCTTATATAGAGATTTGGAAGAGAAATTATATATAGTGTAACCACAGGGTTATAAGGTTTTAGGGAAAGAAAAATTTGTTTGTAGGTTGAAGAAGAGCCTCTGACTTAAAGTAGGCCCAGAAACATGGTACAAAAGATTTGACAGATTCATATCATACAGCAGAAAAACAAAATGTTAGACAAACATTATTGCTTCATAAAAAAAATTGGTATTTGTTATATCTTGCTTCTTTTGTATGTGAATAACATGTCATTGCATGGGCAAATATGGAGAAAATTAAGGATTTGAATGAGCAATTATCAAAAGGAGTTGGACATGAAAAATAAAGGTCCAACCAAGAAGATCCTTGAGATGAAAACCAACAGGGTTAGGAGTACTACTAAACTGAAGTTGTCTCATGCAGAATATGTTGAGAAGATCTTATAGCGGTTCCACATGAGTGAGACAAAACTAATTTGCACCTTCTTAAGTAGTCACCTCAAGCTATTTATGGAATTATCACATAAGTCTGAAACATACCAAACACAAATAAGGACAACACCATATGTTTCAGCGGTTGAGAGTCTGATGTATGTTATGATATGTATAAGAACAAATATTGCATATGCAATAAGAGTGATTAGCAGGTACATGAGTAATCTCAAAAAACTTTATTGGGAGGTAGTGAAGTAGATTCTCATTTTTTTAAGGGGAACAATCAATAAGACACTTTGCTTTAGAAGTGCAGAGATCACTCCACAGAGATTTGAAGATTCAGATCTGGTAGGATATTTGAAAGGTAGATGTACAACGACCATTTTTTACTTTGGGAGACACAAAGGTGAGTTGGATTTCCAAAATGTATTTTTTTTTCATAATTTCAACTATATCAGCTAAATATATTGCCATCACTGACGCTAAAAAGAAAATGATTTGGCTACAGAGCTTTATGGCAAAACTGAGCAAAGAGTAAAGGATTGGAAAACTTCATATTGACAATATAAGTGTTATTCATCTTGCTAAGAACACTGTTTTTCATGCTCGAATGAAGCATATTCAGTTGGTGTATCAAGTTATTTGCTTTCTCATATAATATGGGTAGTTATCATAATCCTGAGCTCGGATGTGAACCACACTATGATACATGATTATGAAGGTTGTAAAAATTTGGTGTAAAATTGGTTGCAATCAGTCTCCAAATGGAAGATTGTAAGGAGTGGAGCTTGATTGGAAGCAAGCAACAACGTAGTGGCCCCAGTTGCTAGACAAAGTGGCACCCAGACTCTAGGTTGGGTGCCTAGGTGCCTTATTACAAATATGGTGGCATTCAGACACCCATTTCGAGAATCCCCCTTGCCAGAAACCTGAGAGGGTGGCACCTAACTGCCCATTCAAGGCATGGTAGTGCCTAGATTCGTAACTTCAACTCAAGCAAGTAGGAAAAACAATGCACGGGAGCAATGCTTAGGCATCAAGAGCAGTTTGTAAATCTTTGAGATTTAATCTCTAGATCTTTATAAACTCTTAAAGGGCTTTTTTTGTGGAGCATTGAAGTAAGAGGAGTGGATTTGAGTGTGTGTGATTTCTCCTGTTCAATCAATAGAAGATTCAGAGCGGAGTAGCTATAAATTCTATTAGTGTAGAGAGAAGTTCTGAGCAGTGTAAATTTCTACACATTCTCCTTTCCTCGTACAATTTTTTTGTGATTTGCCTATGGTTTTTTCAATTTTACATCTTAGTGTTTTCTGGAATTACTTTATTGTGCATTTATGTTTAATATTTTCTTTTGGATTTCTCAAATTGGTATGATCCTTTTTTGTGGTGGTTTTGATTATAAATCAATCGAACCCAAGTTTTAATCGCAACTGTCAGGCAGTGGTAGTCCAGCGAAAACAACAACTAGACGGGCGATGGTCTTACATGCATCAATAGTAGTGGCCAGGCAACGATGGTCTGGCGTCAGTGGTCCAACTGCGGTGACAGTGGTGATCGGTTAGTGGTGGTCAGACGATGGTTGTCTAACGGCGACGATAGTGGCACCTGGGCTGCGGGTTGCCAGACGGTAATGGCCTGGCAACTATAGTCCGACAATTGCAGCGACACAACATCAGTGGTTTGATGGAGACAGTGATGGTGGTTCGAGGACGCCAGTGTTCTAGTGTTGACGACGAATGTGGTCAGGTAGCAGTGGTCTTGCTGTGACAATGGACAGACAACGGTGGTCTAGTGGCAACAATTGTGGTAGCTAGGCAAAGATGGTTCAAAACCCTCTAAAAGCTTTGAGCTCCTTCAGTCTTTCCCCCAATTCTAGGTCACGACCCCCTCCTTCATGAAGAGAGTGGGGGTTTATCTGGAGATTTAACAAGTGACATCCTCCATAAATATGACATAAATTAAGACCACTCCATCTAACGGCCCAGAGCAATCTCTTTGATCAGATGATATTTTATGATTTAAGTTTCTTAATGATGTCAAAATTAAGTGAGCTTAGGTTTGTTAGTTCGTCTTGTTGATACACTTTATTTGACTATAAACTTGTCAAATTTGAAAATTATTTAATCCACCAAAATATATCTCAAAGATTCTTACTATGCTTTGTGTGCATTATCTCAACTCCATTGAACTCTGATCGAGCTATGTTTGATGTCAATTGACTCATCTAATCAAGACACTTCATTTTAAATTGAAATATATGTAATTAAATATTTGAGGCTCTTGATGCCAATGTGCATCGAGAGTAGTGCTCGATTAATCTAATTCTTTTAGGAGCTATTAATAACTATTAAGTGATACACACACACACACACACACACACACACACACACACACACACACACACACACACACACACATAT
>JXCR01097188.1:141040-164972 GCA_002079205.1 Phalaenopsis hybrid cultivar | reverse complement strand
AAGCTTCCATATTTACATATACATTGCTTTGACGCTTTTTGAACCTATGCATGGATTTGTTATGGTATGGCTCATATATCATATAGGGACAGACGCTGGAACGAAGCGGAGCAGAGCGGAGCAAAGCGGAAGAATCTGTCCAAATCGGGAAGTTACGTTATGTGGGTTGGGGGTGTTGGGTCAACGCCCCGCTATACGGTACAGGGGTAATTTGGGAATTACATATTGTACTGTAAGGTTTATTCTAGGATTATAAATAGACCTGTTTGTAATCCTAGGTCTTTGAGAGAGAGAGCTGAATCCTCTATTCTGTAACCCTTTTCTGAATATTGAAGGAACTCGCCGCTCTGCTCCCGAGGATGTAGGCATCTTTGTCGAACTCGTTAAAATCTCTGTGTTCTTCTGGATTTGTGTCGTTCTAGTTTTTCTTCGCCCTAATTTTCTCAACAGATATGTTTCTCCTCATTTAATAAGCTGGAGAAATAAAAAATCGTTTCCTCAACAACGTCTTCTTGAGAATAAATATTCTTATTATTAGAAGATAAAAGAATTTTAATGAAGTTGTGCCTACGTCTTCTCTAAATTCTTAGATATAAGAATATAATATTATATTTGCCTTTAGATAAATAAACACTTAATACGCTGCTTGATCCATTTATGCCTACAAGAAGTTGCATCAATGACGAGCTTTGATTATTAACAGCATCTCCAAAAATGGAGGAATTAATAGCGTCCCTTTACAACTCATGGCAGAAGCTAATTTGCTCATATTTGAGCTTGGTAATACCTTCAAAGGTAGGATTGAGTACCAATTTATATTTTTTTAGCTCTTTTAATATTTAAAAGTTTATTATAAAAAAAAATGGGATCATTCATGATTGGAGTGCTCCAAATACTTTGAGTAACCTCCAAAATGTTGGGACAATAGCTCCAACAATTTTAATAATAAATTTTTTCCCAAGGAAAAGAGAATTTGCAATAAAATCAAAATAGAGGAGTGATCTGATGAGAATGGAGTGAGAATTTTACAATATGTTTATGAAAAGATATCGAACCAAAAATTATTACATAATGTTCTATCAAGCAGACAATCGAATGATTCGAGGGTGTTTGAAAAGTCTAGTAAGTAGCTTCCTCTCTCATTAGCTGATTTGATGCAACTAATATCACTCATAATGATCCAGGATTTAAAGGTGTTTAATACAATGTCAACGAGAGATTTTCATAAATATATTCTTCCGAAAACTCAATCATTAGCATAGATATAAATCACAAAAAATATGTTTGAATCATAAAAATTCAAATACTCTTGTATGACTTGAGGATAAGTCTCAATCTAGGTGAAAGACACTTTACAAAAATCCATTTTATCCAAACACTATAGTCAAGAGAGAAAATAAAGTTCACAAAACAATTCTCTGAAGAAAGAGACTTTTTAGGCAGCCTCTTGATAAAATTGGGTCTGGAAGAGCAGTTGAAGAAACCAAAGTATCCAAGAGATATAATAGCAATGCTATGATTCTTAGCCATATTTTCACGGTCGATGCTCACTTCACCATCAATGCCTAACTCTTTAGGCCGTAATTCTAGGATGAACATAAAAATTAAGAGGGTGGAGCACCTCTTCCTTTAATCCTAATTTTCCCAACTTTAGGTAAAGATGGCATTAGTGGACTAAAATTGTTAGATTAACCACCCAAATCATGTTAGATAAAAGAAGTGTCCACATTGAGAGAGATATTACTTATAATATTGGTAGAAATATTCTCCAACAGCTAATTGGTTCCACTTGAATTCTATTCTCGTTGAAAGCAGAAGGTGCTGTTAGGAAGAAAAAACAGTAATTTTGCATAAAGCGTGGCAGCCTAGGCTATATTTCTAGGTGCAAAGGCAAAGGAGGGATGAGGTAGATTCACCAACATTTTTAGCTAACATAGAAACATGAACATTCAAAATTGGTGTGTAAATGGTTGATTTGGTAATTCGAGTGAAGAAGGAAATGCCTATAACAGTGCTAAGACTTCTCATATTTTCCCTCTATTCCTACGATGGCTTCTACCATACACTAACAATAGCGGGAGGTTTAAAGTTAAGAAATTAAAGATGGTAAAAGAAGTGATGAACAAAGGTATCACATACTTAACAGGGATCTGGTTTCCACTCATAAATAATTATTTGGATGATGTCTTTTCATTTAAATGAAATGATGGCATTCTCAAAAAGAGGGGATTTCGTAGACATTTACAAAAACACCCTAGCATAAGTTAACATAGGCCAAACAAAAGGGAGAAGATTTTTAGTTAAGAGGAAAGCTAGTTTTATTAATGATTAGGCATCCGTCTGAGAACAAAAGGGAAGATTATGTAGACCATATAGAAATATCCTTAAAATCATTTTTTTTTTAAAATGGGAAAACTCAAATGTCCATTTACCAAGATCCACTACTGTTTATCATTTTCAGATCTTCCAAACAAACAGAAAAAAAATGGAAAAGCCACTTGCAAGGGAATATAAGTCAAAAGGTACATTGCACTTTCAGGTTTTATTCATTGATTGCAAGGGATTGCAGGAGAAAGACCTTTAACCAATCATATATCTAACAAGGCTCCAAGGTCAAGCACGTTCGCTATCTTCTCATATGTAAAAGAGATCTCCTCCCAGTTAAGGATGAAGCTATGAGAAAAGTTAGCAAATTTAGGAACACGAGTAGACAGAAGACCTTCCCAGTTCACCTGAGGATACAAAGGTCGACTGTGGTATGGGAAATATCCCAGAATTAATGAAGTAGCAAGGCTGGTAAGCAAACATGGAAACTAGGAGGGATCTATGTAGATAGCTGAATAAAGGGCCAAGGCCAGTTCGGCCTAGCCGGAGAGGAAGTGAGGCCAATCAAATAAAGAAAGACTAGTAAAAGATGAAGATAAGCAGAGAAGGGGGTCCTCCATAAAGACTGCAAACACTAGCAGAGCACATTCAAGAAGAAGCTTTTGAAGAAATTATTTTCGTAATACAAGTAAACTGCGAAAATTTTTCAAGTTAATTAGTTTTATTGTTCTGTACATTTTGTATCAACTGAGTTTTCGCGTCCACAGATATGCCCTAAGCTGATGATATCACTGCTCATAGCCTTTCCTATCATCTTGTAATCTTCCAAATTGGCAAAGTTAATTGCGATAAATCTACTATTATCTACTATTTATTTCGCTAAAGCTATATAGAGGGATACCAAGGAGGTATTTATAATATTTCTGGATTAAAACTGAGGAGCTCCCTTGGAATCATTTTGGCATAACAATAACTCAAAACAATGTTAAAAAGTTATTGATTGATCAGACATTTTAAACATTATACAAAGCTGAGTAGGTGCTGATATGAATTGCTTTTTTCTACAGGAAGATTTCAACTGGTTCGTTCTATACTTGAAATTATTTATAATGCAGGTTTCATTATATATCCCTGTCAAAAATTTTGAGGAGGAAAATATTCAACATTATTAGCAATTTCTTACATATAAATGCTACTATAAAAAAATTTCACATCTCTTGGTTCACCTCTACTCTTCCCTTGGATCATGGTGGCCTAGGATTGCCTTCACTTGACTCTTTTCAATTTTCATTAAGAATAAATTAATTTATAAAATTTTTTTACTATCCATCTTGTCTTACCAATTCTTTATTCGATAATTATGGCTATATCTGAAAATCCCCTCACAAGAAGGCTTCTCCCCTTTAGAATCAAGAACTGGTTGACCTTCAAAATCTGCAATGGAACCATGCTATTCTTCTTTAATGAGCCCTGGTTTCAGGGTAAATCCCTTACTGAGCACTTTGATAATGGTATCATAAAGAATTTAGCGGTAATAAGCTTGTTAAGGTGAGTCAATTCATATCTAATGGCATTTGGTGCTTCCTCTCCATTTCCAATAAATTTAGTAAGCAAGTTTCAAATATTCTTGATTTCTTGTACTGCTGCAGTTGGACGAATCGCCCTTCCTTTTCTTACAAATCTGCAGATCCCTCTTTATTTAATCGTGTTCCAAAAGCCAATTGAAAGAAACTGATTTGATTTAAATATGTACTTTAAAACTCGTTTGTTTGAAAATCACAATTGACAGTCTAAAAATCAAGGATGTTTTGGTTCAGAGAAGGATATATGTCAACCTTTAATGTGTTTTGTGCAACTATAACATTGAATATCATACTTACTTTTTAACCGTTGTTACGCACTCAATGTGTTGAAAAAAAACATTTAAGATGATAACTTCTTCCACATTGTTTGAAATCATATGAAAGTTTTGAATCAAGTTGAGTACTTTGGTTGTCACGATATACAAAGTGTCTTTCTCCTTGCAGCTCATATCACTATTTATTATGCATAAATTAAAAGAATTTGTAAGATAATTGTGATGAAGGCTCACCGTTGATATGCAAATTGAAATAATTCTCTTTGCTATTTAACAAAAAAGTAGGAAATGAAAATTTAAAGCTGAATTTCCTATGAAAATTCATGAGCAACATTTCGCCTGGTGTTGAGTTTTATGTCTACATAGTTGATATCTTACTAGCATCCATTTGGTTCATCATTTATGTGCTTTGGGGATTCTACTTAGCACTTTATGACATTCTTCTGTTTTTTGGTGGTTGCTACAATCTTTTGTTGGCCTTGCATGCTTATGATCAAGCAACCTTCCTTCAATTATTTTTGGGCGGCTCTTGGGTGGTGTTGGGTGGATCCCATATGCTGGTTAATTCTATTCGTATCTATGATTTACCCAACTCTTTTACTAACATTAGTTGCCCTGATCTTTTATGACCCTGATGGGTATAGTTGAACTGATAAAGCAACTTTTGAGTTGGGCTTCTTTTCCTATAGTATTTGCCATGAGAGACCAACATTTTGTATATGGTTTAATTAGGTAATGTTTCATTATATCACAATTCTTAATGTGGCTCGTTCGCATCTTCCACTACTTCTGAAAAAAAAATCATGCTATGATTTTTATTTAAGGGTTTTCTCCGAGCTCTTTAATTTATTTTGCTATACTTTTGTTTTGGGAAACTTGGCCGTATTTTGTTTTTTGGGTTATTTTAATTTTTATTTTTATTTTTTTGCTCTTATAGATATTCTGAGGTTTCAAAGTTTTTGTTTGTATGTTAATGCTCTAATTGTGCAACTTTTGTAAGTATTTTTATGAATTAAAATCTGGAGTGGCCCTCGATGTGCCCGAAATCAACTAGTTATGTTATCCAGGTTATTGTACCTGTTGGGTTGATTTGTTTGTTTTTGCACAAGATGCATCCACAAGGCAAATTACTAATAAACAATGTATAGTATTGCCTGAAATTATATAGCAATATAAATTATAAAAAGGTTAACATATAATACCACACTACTAGAATGAACGTAGGATGATTTTGTCCTCAAATAAATAGGATAAGACTAATAATGATGTCATGAAAATTGTAGAACTGCCAAAGTTATTAGACCAGACATAAGCAATAATTATTAACACATGTAAACAGAAAACAAATCCAAAAATAGCTTGGGCAATGAAAGCTATATTTTGCCCAACAAAAAAAAAAAGATACACTTGTGCATAATCATAGAATAACATGTTAAAAAAAAATCTAGTAACAGTTTTTTTACAATACAGGACAAGGCATAAAAATGTGAAATTATTGCTCAATACAATCAGATTACTCAGAAAAAAACATAGATTTCTTTTATTTGCATGTGTACTGCTAAAGGACTGTTATTTTCATAAAACACCCAACACAAAAGAAAACAAGACACATTTTAGTATTCTGCTCAGATTTAAGTTTATAGTCAAGAATGCACGAAAAGAGTGCAACATTTGCTTCCATAATCTAAACCATTCAGTCACAATAGGCATTTAGTAAGTTTGGATTCAAATAACATCGACAGAACAAGCACTCAAATCAATAAAATGGAAGGGAAAGCAATAATCTGCAGCAAACTACCTGTGTTGCTTGAGAATGAGCTTCAGAAACCACTCTTCTTATAAAGTTCTCTTTCTACAACAGACTGAATCTTTGGCACATCTACATTAACTGTTTAAATAGCAGGAAAAAATGCCAGATTAAGGGCCGCAAAAACACACTTGATGAACTTAAACGTAGAAGTATGATTACAACAAGAAAAAATGTAAATAAAAACCATATCTCTAACAAAAGCTCACATTTGTAAAAGCTCATTAGATTAATTAAAGCTATCTACTTTAACTGTACGTCCTCTATGTCAGAAGCCCTGCTAGGTGAATGGAAATGCATTCTAACTTTGAGGTTCAAAGGTAAAATAAGGATTGATAAAATTAGAAAAAATAAAGAGATAAAATGATGTGTTTATTGCTTTCATCATTTAATTCTAATTTCTACCTAACTGAAAATCAGTATGAATTTTAGACTACACATTTTCAAAATCTCTAAGTGATGACTTCACTTTTACATTTAAAATCAGTGAAAAGAGTGAAAAATGAAATTAAAACATGTTTTTCTATAAACAAGCAACCAATTGACACCCACGAGGCAAAGCAAAAAATCAGTCTATATAGTTTTCACCTTCACAAAATATTTTTTTCCATAGCAAAAGTAATCGTTAAACAAGCAGCCCACCAAGCTAAGATCTACAACACGCTACTGTACCTTTATGGTAATCCCACCCTTCAAAATAAAGGTAAAAGAAATGAAACTCACAAAAAAAGGTTGCCAAATGACAACAAACGTGAATAATTTTAATATGTCCCGAGCTCACTTCAGCATTTGATTATGATGAAGAAACAAGTACCAAAAGTTTCAATGTTGTCCATTTTATTTCCTTATTTGTACGAAATCATATCTTATACTGTACACTACCCAAAAAAAACTGAAAACCCATACAAAAAATTCTTAGCCACAAAATCAATTATTTTCATCCCAACCACTAAAAACCTTTTTCTCAACTTTTATGGTAAATCAAAGAATTTATCATCCGCTAAACTCGTTTTTTCTATTGAGCTATCGAGATATTAATCCAATAGAAATGTAGGTTTCTGCTCACAAATAAAATAAAATAAAATAAAACTTTTAGGTAACAGATGTCAAAAATTATAAATGCGCCAAAAGAAGCTTTCAATTTCAAATCATAAATTGTTAGCTGGAATGGCTCATAGAACCTAGTCAATCCTCTCTACTCGGTTAGAGACACTGGGTAGTCAGGATATTATTGAATTTTGAGTTAAAGGTAACGGGTTCCTAGTACAAAAGCCGATGCATTATCAGAGCCCTTCAACAATATCAAAAACCCTTCATTAAAAGAACAATAGAAGAGAATTAAATTTTTTTTTTAAAATGATTTTTAATGATAGCACCGCCAACAAATATTCACAGAAAACCGGGATTCTAAAAGGCAACTTGAATTAAAAAGCTAGTAACTGCAACACTTAAAAGTAGCAAGCCTGAATTTGGAAGGCAAACAATACTACAAGGTGCATTTACAAAAATAACACACAACTCCTATGTACTTACAGATCTAACACCTATACTTTGTTTTTACGTTTATGCCACCCAAATCATTCATATTACATTATAAATACCACTATTTTGACTTTTAGAAAGTGAAATAGAACTGTTCATTCATATGTCAGGTGACATGTAAAAATTGAAGTTTAGTTCTTAGATATGTAAATACATACAAATTAAGTGGTATGCATGTAGATATTCCCAGTTTAGTTCCCAGTAAAAAGAATAGATCAGAAACACGAGCGCTTATTCTGTGTGGACACCGCATGCAAGTCTGCATGCGGTATCCAATGAAAATAGGACACGTAAAAATGGAGGCCCCACAATTTAAAAAATAAAATTTCTCATTTCCTACGGCGCGACCCGACCCGACCCGAGCCTTGCCCGAAGCACCTAAAAATTAAATCGCGCGCTTCACTAAAACGTCAGATCAACGGAAAGCTAAACGTTGCCCGAGCCCGCAGAGCACTTTCATTCATTCGATAATTGTTTAGGGTTTTGGATTCAAAAAAGCTGAGGGTTTTTGTTGTTCGCCGGTCAAAGTAAAATCACGATTACTCCTTACGAAGATAAAATCCGAGCCTATGCAGACGGAAACCGAAAAGAGCCCAGAGAGAATGGAGATCGAAGAACCGTTAATAATGGAGAATGAAGAGAAACCGACAATGGAGGCTGATAAACACAAGAAAAACGGAGCGAAAGGGCGTAAGAAAAAGGAAATTCAAGAGGGTTTATCCATGTAAATTTTATTTTGCTGGTTCTACTTTCATCGACAAAAATGTTAACAGTGTAGAATTTCATCCATATAGTATTGGAATAATTTTTTAGTAGAATTTGAGTAACAATCACTCAGGTATTTAATTCAAAATGACTGTTTTCGGGTAATATTTGAGTAGTATTTTTATAGTATTTGAGTAATACTTGTTGTTTCTGAGTAACAATTCACAAATTCACCCAATATTACCATAATAATACTAGAATAACACCGGAATAAAACCTAAATTTTAATAATAATACCAAACCAACATTACTGAAATATTACCTGAATATTACCTAAATAATATCAAACTGACACTACTTAACACTAATATTTAAGTAGTACTTTAGTAGTATTTGAGTAATATTTGAGTAGTATTTTAGCTCATCCTTGTTGTTTTTGAGTAACAAATCACAAGTTCACCCAATATTACCATAATAATAGTACAATAACACCGTAATAAAACCTGAATTTTAATAATAATATCAAACCAACACTACTGAAATATTACCAAACTAACACTACTTAACATTACCTAAATAATACCAAATTAACACTACTTAACACTACCTAAATATGACCAAAATATTACCCAAATAATACCCGAAGAAGATTGAATAAAACCTCAAAATTCATTTATACAACCAAAATAATACCAGAATAATATTTAAATAATACTATAATAATTCCATTTATACTACCTGAATGTACCTAATATTATTTTGCATTATTTTGTTTAATGTAGGCTTGTGAACCCAAGGTCCATGAGCTGTAGATGTCGGTCGTCCGTAGTGAGAGATGTGCTCGACAAAATCAGGTCTGACATATCTGAAGACATCATGAATGAGCCGAAAATGATGAATGTTGATCAGTTTTTTGCTCTTCCACCTTATCCCCAAGACAATGCCCTGACACTACAAATATTGTATTGTTGACAACACGAAAGAATGATATTCAGAATTAATGAGAATTGTAAGCTTGAACTCATCACAGATTGATATAAACTTTAAGAGGTTGAATACTGAACAGACAAGTTACATTTAGTTGTTATTAAAAAATAAAATCTTATGTCTATTTGAGAGTTTTAATAATTAAAGTGTTTCCTTTTTAAATAAATTGCAAGTTCATGATCATTTTTTGGATCTGAAAGAGGATGAGCTCAATCTGCTCTTAAATCCAGATGAAGGAGTACCAGGTCCAGTTCCAGCACTAGAATTCCAAGGCAGCCAGAGACAACTATATCATTTGATATGGAGCGAATTGTTTCCCGTGACATTGCCCCGGAGACAATGTACACCACAATGAATAAAAACATGGAATTAATAATTGAGCTGCTAAAAGACCAAGAGAAATAATTCACTGAATTTTAGGGAACGCTGAATACGATAACTGTTAGAGTGTCGAGTTTGCAAGGGCAAATGTCGGTGCTACAAAATAAGATTGATAAATCTGAAAATATGATGATGCCCAGCCAGTTCCCCCTCATTTAGTAAGTCCTCATGATGCTGTATATAATGAGTTTGACATTTACAAAGCCCCCCAATCGTTTCATGTGGGAGAAGAGAGCCCAGGAGAACATTGAGGGAGCCCACCAATCGTCTCCTGTGGGAGATTGAGGGAGCCCACCAATTGTCTCCTGTGGGAGAAGAGGGAGCACAGCAGTTGTCTCCTGTGGGAGAAGAAGCAGCCTAGGAGAACATTGAGGGAGCCCAGCAATCGTCTCCTGTGGGAGAAGAGGAAGCACAACAGTTGTCTCATGTGGGAGGAGGGAACTCAGCAGTCAGCTTCTGCGGGAGAAGAGGGAACCCAACAAAACTCCCCTGTTGAAGGAGACGCTGTTGAAGGCTCCCATAAACGGATCGTTCCGAGTTTAATCCAAAGAGTTAAGGGCAAACAAAGTAGAAGAAATTGAGTTCTCCTTTCACTGCTTTATAGTTCAAGAGAAGAAAAGTAATAAGAGAAGCCGCTGAGCCTATGTTTACTGATGAAGATGTCGTTGTACATACAACATTCAATCGAAGAAATACAAGGAGCAGTAGTACTGGAACTAACAACCCCCATTGCAGAGGAACAACAAATAATTGAAGACGAATAAGTAGAAGGATCAGTATTCCTAACACTAACAACTTTAGGAGATCAGCTCGTTGTTATCAATGTGGTATTTAGAAAGTTTTTTATACATTGTTTTATATCATCTAAATTACCTATGTATTTCAAATGTTATACAAAATTTTATTTTTGAGCCTCTTCCAGCGGACTCTCAGATAAATTATCCTGGCAGATCTATGGTATCAACTGAAACACAGCTAGTGATTGATCAAACTATGTTAAAATACACGAATGTGTGAGTAATCTCATATTTTATAATGCATTGTTTTTGTCTTAGATGAAAGGTTCACAAAGATTTTGTGTTATTCTGCAGGGATGATATTATGTTACACACTAGAGACATTTTTATAGATCGCAGGGCAATGGAAGAGTTACTGTGCAATTACATGATTGCAAATGACCATGTTGACGCCCAAGCCATGATTTTAAACAGAAAAAGAAATTCTTCTTCATTCTTTTTCAGACCTTATATTTATGTATCACCATTATACTGGGTAATTGATTAAATATATTTAAAATTTAAATAACTATATGAATATATTATAAGTTTGTAATCTTATGCAGAGTTATCATAAAATAAGTAACACCGCAAGATTTCTGAGTCATGTCACGAAGGAGGCGGTTAAAAGAGCTGATATTATTATGATTCCTATTTTGAACACCAACACTGGTATTGTTGGTTGTGGATTTAGAGGATAAGAAGTGAAAAATTTATGACTCATTACCCAACTAGATGCACAAAAACGTGTGCAAGGACCTTGTAAGTATGTTGCGGATTTAGAAGATAAGAAGTGAAAAATTTATGACTCATTACCCAACTAGATGCACAAAAACGTGTGCAAGGAACTTGTAAGTATACTGTCAGTCCATGCAATTTCAGTATACTCATGCAATTTCAACAGTTTAGTCCATGTACAGATCAATATTAAACTTTGCAGGTCAAAAAGTTTCAAGTAGATGCTGGAGATTCTTTTAGGGCTAAACCTGGAACCTGACAAATGTCAATAGTTAAACATGTTACAGTACAAACCAATAGTATTGACTGTGGAATTTTTGTCCGTAAAATTATCGAAAAATTAGGAAAGAGTTACATAAGTGATTAGAGTGAAGACCGGGATTGACAGACAGAGATGTCAAGATTCAGGGCAGAGCTTGCTCATAAAATTTGTTTGTGGGTATTGTCTATGAAAAAATAGATTTATTGATGTCATGACTGTCATTTTACCTTCGGTATCGTCGTATTCTTGTAATATTATTGTAATATTATTGTTGTATTCTCATTCCTGATGTGTTTGATGTCATGGCTGTTATTTTACCTCTGTTATCGTGGTATTCTTGTAATATTATAGTAATATTCTGGTTGTATTCTAATTCCTGATGTTTTTAATGTCATGATTGTTATTTTACCTCTGTTATCGTTGTATTCTTATAATATTATAGTAATATTCTGGTTGTATTCTAATTCCTGATGTTTTTGATGTCATGATAGTTATTTTATCTCTGGTATCGTCGTATTCTTGTAACAATCTAGTAATATTATGGTTGTATTCTCATTCCTGATGTGTTTGATGTCATGACTGTTATTTTACCTCTGTTACCGTCGTATTCTTGTAATATTATTATAATATTATTGTTGTATTCTCATTCCTGATGTTTTGTGATACTATGGCTGTTATTTTCTCTATTATCGTCGTATTTTTGTAATATTATAGTAATATTATGGTCGTATTGAGGAAATATTTTGGTAATATTTTGATAATACTCAACGCAGACTATAATAAACAAGCAAAATATTTGACCGATACCGAGATTATAAGGTTTTTTTGTTTCTTATTTCACACATTTTATGATGAAATATATAAAAAAGTTTATATTATAAATATATCATCGGAACAATCAAGATACGACCACGGAGTGGAGAATACAGCAAAAGAATATTCCAATCAAACCGGAAAATATCCCTTGGCGAGCGCTATTATATTTTCGTTGTATTACAGTAATATTTTAGTAATATTGAAGACAGACTATTCAACAAAATTTTTAAAAAACAAGCAAAATATTTTATTCAAACATATATTATTGTTGTCGTATTTAGACAATATTATTATGATTATAAACTTTTATTGCTTCTTATTTCACACATTTTATGACAAAATATATAAAACAGCTTAATATTATAAATATATCATCGGAACAACCAAGTACGACTGTGGAGTGGAGAATACAGCAAAAAAATATTTCAATCAAACCGGAAAATATTCCTTAGCGAGCTCTATTATATCAAAGTTGTATTACGGTAATATTCTGGTAATATTTTGGTAATATTCAAGACAAACTATTCAACGAAGACTTTAAAAAACAAGCAAAATATTTTATTCAAACATATATTATTGTTGTCGTATTTAAACAATATTATTATAATTATAAGGTTTTATTGCTTCTTATTTCACACATTTTATGACGAAATATATAAAGTAGCTTAATATTATAAATATATCATCGGAACAACTAATATACGACCGCATAGTGGAGAATACAACAAAGAAATATTTCAATCAAACTGGAAAATATTTCTTATTGAGCGTTGTTATATCCTGGTTGTATTACAGTAATATTCTGACAATATTTAATTTGTAATCTTATACCACCGTATCTTCATCAATATTATCGAAATATCAAGGTTTAGATTTAACACTACATCAAAAATTGTTGTTGGTAATATTAACCGAAGTCTATAATAAACTAGTAAAATATCAAACAAAGTTAGTACTACAGAAATTACATTAATTCCACGATAACAAACAATAACGTTCATTCGTTGGAGCTTCTTGGTATTTCACAGATCATTTAGGTCTATAAATAAGCTCGTACATGTGTCTGTAGGCAGTGATGCAGGCAATTCCTCCTGCTTTTGGGCAATCAAAAAATGAATGTAAGTCAATAAGTATAATCTTATAATCATAATTAGTTCACAAATTACAAAGTGTTTCGAATTAAATTATGTACCTGACTATATCGATTCGACATTGTAAACAGGTTTGGGTCGGATTGATGAAATGTATCTTGACTTGAGCCAACATCTTTGTCCTTTTCTGTAATACAATGCTTCATGTTAGGGAGTTGTAAAGCAACATGTAGGAAGACAGGTTTATTAGTACTATTGGTAAAGCTTACTCTTTACTCTCTTGTTCTTCTTCCAAAAGTCTTTTAACCTTGCATTAGATATTCCTTTTGGTCGCATCTTCGTTGGGTCTTTCAAATTGTGTTGTATATTCGGTGTCTTTTTCTTCTTTGACTTTGGCATTTCCAGGTGGTCTCTCCCATTCAGTATGCCCTCTGATTCGATTATTAGTTTCTTTAATGTTTTCAGGACGTTTTTCTCAGCAAGTTCATTATCTTGCGTTAATATACTGATCTGGTATGCAAATTTATGAACGTGTGTTCGATATATAAATCCCCTGGAGCAACTTGGTGACGTTTGTGAATCTTTCAGATGTTTATACCCATAGTTGTTATATATATATTTCTTTGCATGAACAAACCATCGTAATAATAAATATTTATCAGTGATTTTTGTTGTATTCTCCTGACTAAGCATCCTTAGAGAGAGAACATAATAAACTCATCATTTCAATTTTTTGGCAACTGCAAGTAATTTCAGAATTACTTTTATCGACTTTAATAATTCAGGGTCTGTCTGTGTGTTCACTATCTAAGTTTCTGATGAGAAATACAAAATCTTCGGTGGTTGAGCACTCCACAACAAGTCCACACAAACCATGTAGCAACTTTGCTTCAAATATTGAATATAAATTCCTCGTATAAACTAAAGCACTTTGCCTCAACACGGGACTACTTTTTACAGCGAGAACAATTGCAGACTGTTCACATTTAAAATTTTCATCCTTCTCATTCATTTACCAAGATTTCATGACATTTTCAAGACCCAAGAAACTTTCAGTGAAGGTTCTTATTGGCTTGGAGGCATTATGACAGATGTTATTCGTGGACTGAATAATTTTTCTTCCGGAGACCGCACGCAGGGTTACCTGCGGTAGCCAATAAAAAACTGACAGCTGGAGTTATGACCCACCAGCGAAAAAAATAAGAAAAAAAATTATTTTTACAGCGCGACCCGGCCCGAGCCAACTCAATATTAAAAAAATGTCTATTTGTTACTTTATAATCCCGCCAAATCGTATATTTTGCATTTTGGGCCCCGCTAAATTGTAAATTTCTAGCTTTAATTTCTTTTAGGTGTTAAGAAATATTTTATTTTTCCATTTGTGTTCATATTCAGCTAGGGTTCTTCCAATGGATTTCTCTCTCGATCAAGAAATGCTGATGGAATCGCAAAATGACTGCGTGAATGATGTCAATGAGCTAAGCTTATTAGCTGAGGCCCGAACTGTTCCTCAAGTGAATTTATTTCTTTCTATTTACTGGTGCTATTAGGGTTTAGGGGTGATTGAAATATTGAGGAGCTATTCTGGTTTTATTACTATATGATTTGATTGCAACATTACTATTATGTTGGAGGATGGGTGTGGTGCTGACTGAGTATTATCATGGTTTTTAGGTTAAGGGTTTAGAATCATAATACAACCAAAATAACAACAAAATATCACCAGAAAAAAAAATCACTTATATTATCTTAACATTACCATGATAACACCATAATAACACCAAAATAAGACTGACATTGAACTGTACATTTGTTTTATTATAATGTCATAATACAACAATAATATATTTCATCTGTTTTGGTATTATCATGGTGTTATGTTGTTGTTGTAATTAGTATTATTTTGGTGTTATTTCTGTGTTATTATGGTTGTCTTATGGTAGTATTGTTGTATTATTGGCTCTGAACTATATTTATGTTATTATAGTATTATTTTTGTATTATTATGATGATATTATGTATTATAGTATTATTTTTTTATCGTTTCATCATAGTCTTATTGTATTTATAAATTAGTTTTGTTTAGGCGTTATTTTTGTCATTCTAATGGTGATATATTGAAATTTGCAGTGCCCCGAGTCTGTAACTGTGTGCATTGATCTAATTGCAGAAAGCTTGCTTCGAACAGTGGTTCATAATGAAAAGCCAACCTATGAATAATATTGTGAATATGCGCACCAAATTGGATTTACTATGTGGAAGAATCATGTTGGTTTTTTACCAAATTCTAAAATGATTAAGACAAAGAATTTCATTTGTGGTAAAGCTGGTTTCAAGAAAAAATTGAATGACAATGTGAAAGTGAAGTACAGAAGAGGGGGCACAAGGACTGGTTGTTCAGCCATGATCTGATATGTCGTCGATGTCGAAGGTAACTGGTAGGTTAAGAAATTTATAGAGTCATAGCCATTCTTTGGCGGCGGACGATGACAAACATTTATAGATTTGTGATATAAATGCAGAAGTGCTAAAATCGATGACACAATCAGGGATTGAAACAAGCGAAACATTTATTTTTCTGGCTACTGAATTTCGGGGGTGTGGAAAATCTAGATTGCATGAAGATGGATGCTTATAATTTCATACAAAGAGAGAAAAAGTAAAATTAAACATGGGAACTCTAATTCTCTTCTACGATTGTTCACTGAGAGACAAGCTGAGGATATGATGTTTGCCTGAGACGTCCAGATTAATGAGTTTGATAGTTTGTTGAATTTCTTTTGGAGTGATGGGATATTCAGGTTTGATTACCATTTTTTTAGATGTCATAATATTTGATACAAGTTATAGACTAAATAAATACAATTTATGTTGTGCTTTTATTGTCAGTGTGAACCACCACTGACAAAATGCTCTATTTGGAGTTATTTTTTTGTGAAATGAAATAGTTGACTCATTCAAGTGCTATTAATCATTTATCCGGATAATAGATAACAAACATCTGATATCAATATTCAATGACCAAGATCAAACAATGGCTAGTCATTAAAGAGTGTCTTCCGCACACCACATATAGATTATGTCAATGACATATTTATAAGAAATTGTTTATATTTGGGATGAGGATCATTTCAACCCAAACAAGTGAGTCCACGAATAACATCTGTCATAATGCCTCCAAGCCACCAAACACCCTCACTGAAAGTTTCTTGGGTCTTGAAAATATTGTGAAATTTTGGCGAATGAATGAAAATGATGAATATTTTAAATGGGAACAGTCTGTAATTGTTCCCGCTGTAAGAAATTGTCCCGTGTTGAGGCAAGGTGCTTTAGTTTATATGAGAAAGTTATATTCAATATTTGAAGCAGAATTGCTACATGGTTTGTGTGGACTTGCTATGGAGTGCTCAATCACCGAAGAGTCTCAATTTTACTTCAAAAACTTAGATAGTGAACACATAGGCAGACCCTGGATTGTTAAAGTCAATAAAAATAATTCTGAAATTACTTGCAGTTGCAAAAAAATTGAAATGATGGATTTATTATGTTCTCACTCTCTAAGGGTACTTAATAAATATTTGTAATGTCAGAATATTACTGTAATACAACCAGGATATAACAACGCTCGCTAAGGAATATTTTTCGGTTTGATTGAAATATTCTTTTGTTATATTCTCCACTTCGCGGTCGTATCTTTGTTGTTCCGATGATATATTTATAATATTAAGTTGTTTTATATATTTCGTCATAAAATGTGTGAAATAAGAAATAATAAAACCTTATAATTATAATAATACTGTCTAAATACGACAACAATAATATATGTTTGGATAAAATAGTTTGATTGTTTTTTAAAGTCTTCGTTGAATAGTCTGTCTTGAATATTACCAAAATATTATCAGAATATTATCCTAATACAACCAGGATATAACAGAGCTCGCTAAGGAATATTTTCCGGTTTGATTAGAATATTCATTTGCTGTATTCTTTACTATGAGGTCGTATCTTGATTGTTCCGATGATATATTTATAATATTAAGTTGTTTTATATATTTCGTCATAAAATGTGTGAAATAAAAAGCAAGAAAACCTTAAAATTATGTTTAACGATTGACGTTTGTCAGGTCCCAAATTTAGCCCTAAAAGAATCTCCAGCATCTACTTGAAACTTTTTGACCTGCAAAGTTTAATACTGATCAGTGCATGGACTAAACTGGTGAAATTGCATTAGTATACTGAAACTGCATGGACTGAACATTTGCCCCTGCAAACTCGACACTCCAACAACTATCGTATTCAGCATTCCCTGAAATTCCGTGAACCATTTCTCTTGGCCTTTTAGCAGCTCAATTATTGATTCCATGTTTTTATTTATTGTGGTGTACATTGTCTCTGGGGCAATGTTGCTGGAAACAACTGACCCCATATCAAATGATATAGTTGCCTCTGGTCTACCTTGGAATTCCAGTGCTGGAATTGGATCGGGTAATCCTTCATCTGGATTTACGAGCAGATTGAGCTCGTCCTCTTTCAGATCCAAAAAATGCTCAAGAACCTGTAATTTATTTTAAAAAGAAACGCTTTAATCATTAAAACTATCAAATAAACATAAAATTTTATTTTTAATAACAACTAAATGTAACTTGTTTGTTCAGTATTCAGCCTCTTAAAGGCTATATCAATCTGTGATGAGTTCCAGCTTACAGTTATCGGTCCCCTCAACATTTGAGGTCTGACCTCAGGAGTGGCTGGAGTAACCAAAGAAGTGTGGTCATAAAACCAGAGCTATGTAAAAGAAAAGTCATATTCAGCTTTGCACAAATAAAATAAATATTTTTTTACGTTTATACGAGATACTAAACGTTAGCAAAAAAAGAAAACAATTTAAATATCTCAAAGGTCGGTTCCGCCTAATTTTAATGGCTACTGCAATAATTTGCTAAATAAGAAATTCACAGAGCGCGACAGACCAATTAAATGAAGAAAATGTATGTACATTCTCGCCACTGAAATTGCTGGAAGAAAAGAATAAATTTGATAACAAATAAATTATATACAATTGATTAAATGGAGTAGAAGACTCCCCGGTTCCAAATTTCAAAATATTATTCCTCATTTGGCGGGCATCCACACCATATGATGGAACTTTCTTCCACTTTGACACATCTTTATTTGGCATGCCAATCAAAAGGACAATTTCATCAGAATTTATTCTCAGATCTCTCTCATCTATTATAAATATCATTTTTTTCATGTTGTCAACAATGCAATATTTGCAGCGTCAAAACATTGTATTGGGGATAAGGTGGAAGAGCAAAAAAACTGATAAACATTCATCATTTTCAACTCAATCATGATGTCTTCAGATATGTCAGGCCTGACTTTATCGAGCACATCTCTCACTATGGACGGCCGACATCTACAGCTCATGGACCTTGGGTTCACAAACCTACATTAAACAAAATAATACAAAATAATATTAGGTGTATTCAGGTAATATAAATGGAATTATTATAGTATTATTTAGATATTATTTTTGTATTATTTCAGTTGTATAAATGAACTTTAGGTTTTATTCAATCTTCTTCAGGTACTACTTGGGTACTATTGTGGTACTATTTAGGTAGTGTTAAGTATTGTTAGTTTGATATTATTAAGGTAATATTCAGATAATATTTCAGTAGTGTTGTTTTGCTATTAATATTAAAATTCAGGTTTTATTCCGATGTTATTCTAGTATTAATATGGTAATATTGGGTGAACTTGTGATTTGTTACTAAAAAATAGCAAGTATGAGCTAAAATACTTCTCAAATATTACTCAAATACTACTCAAATATTAGTGTTAAGTAATGTTAGTTTGGTATTATTTTTAGAATATTTCATTAGTGTTGGTTTGGTATTATTATTAAAATTCAGATTTTATTACGGTGTTATTCTAGTATTATTATGGTAATATCAGGTGAATTTGTGATTTGTTACTCAAAAACAGCAAGTATTACTCAAATACTACTAAAATACTACTCAAATATTACTCAAATACTACTCAAATATTATCCGAAAACAGTCATTTTGAATTAAATACCTCGGTGATTGTTACTCAAATACTACTAAAAAATTACTCCAACACTATATGGACGAACTTCTATACTCTATTAACATTTTTGTCAATGAAAGTTGAACCAGCAAAATAAAATTTACCTAAATAAATCCTCTTGAATTTCCTTCGTCTTACGTCATTTCGTTTCGTTTTTCTTGTGTTTATCAGTCTCCATTGTCGATTCCTCTTCATTATCCATTATCAACGACTCTTCGGTCTCCGTTCTTTCAGGGTTTTTTTCGGTTTCCGTCTCCATGGGCTCGGACTCCATCTTCGTAAGGAACAATCGTGATTTTACTTCGACCGGCAAACAACAAAAAACCTCAGCTTTTCTGAATTCAAAACCCTAAACAATTGTCGAATGAATGAAGGTGCTCTGCGGGCTGGGGAGATGTTTAGCTTTCCGTTGATCTGACGTTTTAGTGAAGCCCGCGATTTAATTTTTAAGTGCTTCGGGTCGGGTCGCGCCGTAGGAATTAAGAAATTTTATTTTTTAAATTGTGGGGCCTGCATTTCCACGTGTCCTATTTTCATTGGACACCGCACACAGACTTGCATGCGGTGTCCGCACAGAATAATACGACAAATATCTATCCTGTCACAGGTATGGATATCAAAAACATAACCTGAACCAAAAAATCACAAAAATAGCTAAAAGCAGAACTTGATAAACCAACATATAGGTCAACCTGTGAAGGTTTCAAGTCATTTATGGATCAAGTTGCAAATTATTCAAGAAATTAGTTCAAATTCCATATCGATGAAGATATCTAATGACAATCCAGGCCCAGCCAATTGGGCCGAAGTCAAACCTGACCACTTCAAACAGCTTTAGTTTAGAATCGCTTCATGAATTTTCTAGCTAGAGCAAAACCCATTTTTGCTCTAACTCAACATGAACAATTTCTCAAATAGGTTTTTTGAGCGATACCCATCTTTTTACTAATTCAATCAGCCTGAAACTTTTTCAGACTGAAACAAGCTAAAAGAGCCTAACCGTTAACTATCCACTGCCCAAAAAGAGTAATTCCAAATCAAAGGCACGTCATTAAAAAAAACAACTAAATAACCGTTAACTATCCACTGAAACAAGCTAAAAAAGCCTAACCGTTAACTATCCACTGCTCAAAAAGAGTAATTCCAAATGAAAGGCACGTCATTAAAAAAAAACAAATGAATAAATAAATAAAAATAAAAGAGAGATCATCTGGTAATTTAAGTATAACCCAGCCAAAAATAGCAGCCTACCACAAACTTCCCTTCCATAATCCATATTTTATGGAACAAAGGAGTTAAACTGTCAAATATAAATCTGTATATATATCCAAACTAGTGCAGACCGAGTCTTTCTAGACCAATCAGCAAAACATGAAGAACTAGTATCATTAAGTAGATAGAATACTTGGTTTAAAATTGTGCAATATGAGATGCGCCTCAATGCTTCTTACAAACAATTGCAAGAAGGCTTGTGCCTTATCCCAAGGTGAGGCATACGGGCCTCATCTCAAAAAAACGGCCCAAATTTTTAACGCTTCAAATTTTTTAGGCATGTCTAGCCACAAAAAAACGTCTCAAATATTTTAAGCTACTTGGAATTTTTTTAAATAAAAAAAAATATCAATTACCTCATCTATTAAGTCTCAGACCTAATGCACTAAAACAAGAGAAAAAAAAAATGTATTCATAAAAATTTATGTAATTGAAGTTCCAACTATCAATAGAATTATTATTTTAATTAATATTTTTTATTATTAATTAAAAAATAGAAAATAACTAAGATTGAAGACAATACAAAATAAGAGAATATGGATACAACTAAGGATATGATGTGAGATAAATCATTACCGTGCCGATGATTCTAATGAAAATCATTCGAGTAAAAATGGTAATATGAACTTTAAAATAAAAATTCAAACGTTGATGAGTTATTATATTCTTGTTTAAGTCAGGGATAGTAAGAGTAAGAGATAAAAATTAATGTTGAATTTATTTTGATTGTTTTATTTTGATATTTTAATATCTTAGCTTACTTTAATAATTTAATGTTTGTATAGCCAACTTTTTTTTCATAATTTGATGGTAAGATAATAGTGTGTTATTTTTAATTTTACAAAATTTATCAATTTTTACTCGAGTAGAATGTTATTATATTATTTTTTAATATGTTAATAAGTTAGAATATTAATATATTATTTCTTACTTAAATCTTATAGTTCATAAAATATTTATTAATTTACGCAATTTTTAAAATTTGAGACTTATGCCTCAAAACGGTTTGAGCTTATGCCTTGTCCCATAAACAAAAAAATGTNATTGTTTTATTTTGATATTTTAATATCTTAGCTTACTTTAATAATTTAATGTTTGTATAGCCAACNTGTCGATGAAAGTAGAACCAGCAAAATAAAATTTACCTGGATGAACCCACTTGAATTTCCTTCTTCTTACGCTCTTTCGCTTCGTTTATCAGTCTCCATTGTCGATTCCTCTTCATTCTCCATTATCAACGGCTCTTCGATCTTTCATTCTCTCAGGCCTCTTTTCGGTTTCCGTCTGCATGGGCTCGGATTCCATCTTCGTAAGAAGCAATCGCGATTTTACTTCGTCCGGCGAACAACAAAAACCCTCAGCTTTTCTGATTTCAAAACCCTAAACGATTATCGAATGAAANTGTCGATGAAAGTAGAACCAGCAAAATAAAATTTACCTGGATGAACCCACTTGAATTTCCTTCTTCTTACGCCCTTTCGCTTCGTTTATCAGTCTCCATTGTCGACTCCTCTTCATTCTCCAATATCAACGGCTCTTCGATCTTTCATTCTCTCAGGCCTCTTTTCGGTTTCCGTCTGCATGGGCTCGGATTCCATCTTCGTAAGAAGCAATCGCGATTTTACTTCGTCCGGCGAACAACAAAAACCATCAGCTTTTCTGATTTCAAAACCCTAAACGATTATCGAATGAATGAAGATGCTCTGCGGGCTAGGGGGACGTTTAGCTTTCCGATGATCTGACGATTTAGTGAAGCGCGCGATTTAATTTTAGGTGCTCAGGGCCAAGCTCAGGTCGGGCCGCGCCGTAGGAAATAAGAAATTTTATTTTTTAAATTGTGGGGCCTGGATTTTCACGTGTCCTATTTTCATTGGATACTGCACGCAGACTTGCATGCGGTGTCCGCACAGAATAATACCACAAACATCTATCCTGCCACTGGTATGGATATCAAAAGTATAACCTAAACCANATTTTCACGTGTCCTATTTTCATTGGATACTGCACGCAGACTTGCATGCGGTGTCCGCACAGAATAATACCATAAACATCTATCCTGCCACTGGTATGGATATCAAAAGTATAACCTAAACCAAAATTCACGAAAATAGCTAAAAGCAGAACTTGATAAACCAACATATAGGTCAACCTGTTAAGGTTTCAAGTCATTTATGGATCAAGTTGCAAATAATTCAAGAAATTAGTTCAAATTCCTTATCGATGAAGATATCCAATGACAATCCAGGCCTAGCCAGTTGGGCCGAAGTCAAACCTGACCACTTCAAACAGCTTTATTTTAGAATCGCTTCATGAATTTTCTAGCTAGAGCAAAATCCATTTTTGCTCTAACTCAACATGACCCNTACAAATTAAGTGGTATGCATGTAAATATTCCCAGTTTAGTTCCTAGTAAAAAGAATAGATCAGAAACACGAACGCTTATTCTGTGCGGATGCCGCATGCAAAGTCTGTGTGCGGTGTCCAATGAAAATAAGACACNTACAAATTAAGTGGTATGCATGTAAATATTCCCAGTTTAGTTCCTAGTAAAAAGAATAGATCAGAAACACGAGCGCTTATTCTGTGCGGATGCCGCATGCAAGTCTGTGTGCGGTGTCCAATGAAAATAAGACAAGTGGAAATGCAGACCCCACAATTTAAAAAATAAAATTTCTCATTTCCTACAGCGCGACCCGACCCGAAGCACCTAAAAATTAAATCGTGCACTTCACTAAAACATCAGATCAACAGAAAGCTAAACGTCGCCCGAGCACGCAGAGCACATTCATTCATTCGACAATCGTTTAGGGTTTTGGATTCAGAAAAGCTGAGGGTTTTTTATGTTCGCCGATCGAAGTAAAATCGTGATTCCTCNCGAGCACGCAGAGCACATTCATTCATTCGACAATCGTTTAGGGTTTTGGATTCAGAAAAGCTGAGGGTTTTTGATGTTTGCCGATCGAAGTAAAATCGTGATTCCTCCTTACGAAGATGGAATCCTAGCCCATGTAGACGGAAACCGAAAAAAGCCGTGAGAGAATGGAGACCGAAGAGTCGTTGATAATGGAGAATGAAGAGGAATCGACCATGGAGGCTGATAAACGCAAGAAAAACGAAGCAAAAGGGCGTAAGAAAAAGGAAATTCAAAAGGGTTCATCCAGGTAAATTTTATTTTGCTGATTGTACTTTCATTGACAAAAATGTTAACAATGTGTAGAAATTCATCCATATAGTATTGGAATAATTTTTTAGTAATATTTGAGTAACAATCACTCA